>RJWM01003502.1:0-112689 GCA_004363535.1 Dasyprocta punctata | reverse complement strand
GTGCTTCTGCTTGCTCCTTCCACTTGCCCTGCCACACCATGGACTGTGTCTTCTCTATAGTTCTGCTCTGTGGAACCAGCCAACTGTGGAATGAAACATCTACAAACTTTGAGCTGAAATAATCTTTTCTCCTTTAACTTTGGGTATTGGGTATTTTTTTTTTCTTAGAAATGAGAAAAATAACTAAGATACTTGAGGACTAAACACAAAATACCTTGGTTTGCTAGGCAGGAAAAAGAAATCTGGCTTGTCTTTTATACTGTAAGAAAAAATATTTTTGCTAAAAGGCAAGTCCAAATGCCATGAACAAACTGCATTTTAAAAGAAAAGTGTAGAAGACAGTTGGGAGTAGAGGAATGATTCTTGTGAATTCAAAGGAAAATTTAAGGAACAGTAACTCAGGGAAGAAGGGAAAGAGAGACAACAAATTTTGGATAATAGCAAAGGCCATGATGTTGACAAGAAAGTTGGAATTATAAATAATAAGCCAACATAATAAAAGGACTTGCTTTCTCATGTAAGAAGCAATAAGACACTAACCCTACAGGGTAAAAATCAGATTTTTATGCTAAACGTCAAACAGAAAAAAGTGGTCAAACTCTAAAGATATATATTATTTATTGTGAGTCTGAATAATTTTACATAAGTTGTGTGGTTCAGGAAGACTTAGGATACAAACTTTGAATTTTAAAGAGTGATCTTGGTTAGAAATATGTGTTTATACTTAGCATTTGTATGGTAGTTGACTCTACATCAATTTGATCACATACAAAATGAGTAAAACGTATACCAAGAAGGAGTAGAGATGTTTATTTAAGGGCCAGAAAAAAAAGTTTAAAATGTGAGAACTGAGGAAACTAAGTAATAGATACTTTTCAAAATGAGAAGTGCTCAGCATTTTTCTGGCCAAAAGATATCACCTGCTTACATCTCTTTTGACACTTAAAGAGTCGTAATATAGATCACATGCTCCACTGAAAGAAAAACAGAAGAGCTACACACTCACACATACATACAGCATTGTCATCTCCTTCATTGATTTTCTCTTCACTTCTAATTCCAATTGCTATTTTATCGCACTACAAATCTAAATTCTACTTTAATCATCCTATTGAAATTCTTATGAGACTATTGGTTGTAGAAATTCACACTGCTAGGAATGCCTAATCTGAAGTGTTGAACAGAGATTAAAGAAAAGACACGGAGACAATTTTGAAAGAGGGGCCAGGGGGTTCTTTTCTCTAGTGGACAAAGAGCCCTAAGCATTTGACTCACTGCGCTTTTATTCGACTTAGTCAAGGGAGAAGGAAATTGAGTAATGGAAAATTCACTTGTTTCTCATTATTTGCCAAGTGTACCCAGGTAAGTATTTCTCTAAAGGAGAATTAACTGTTGTTGTCTTCTTTCCTGGAACTTGCAATGGGCCAGGATGCCAGAACATTGCCAAATGGAAATAGCTTGCCACTCCCTCTTCTATGTCCGCAGGGAAGGTCAATTGGGCCTTGATTCTTTAGACTCGTTTCCCACAACTAGTGACTTAACTGTGAAGTCCTGTCCATACTGTTCATAGTATAGTATTCAATCACTTCTCAATATCAGTTAATATCGAGCATTTCTTACTTTCAAAAAATAAAATTTTTCAGCCGGGCGTGAATGGCATATGCCTTTTATCCCAGCACTCCGGAGGCTGAGGTAGGAGGAGCGTTGTGCGTTCCAGGCTGGCTTGGGCTACAATGCGAGCGCAAGGCCAGCCTGAGCTACTTAGTGTGACCCTGCCTCAAAAAACTAAGGCCGGGAGTTCAGCTCAGTGGCTTAAGCACCTGCCCTGGCAGGTGGCGAGGTTGTGAGTTCCATCTCTGGTGCCGCAAAAAAAGAAAAAAAAATTTTTCGACATTCTACTGCAGAATATGTGAGCAGATGCTTTAGAACTAATGCATGATATACTGTATTCTCTTTCTTTTTGACAGCATGTCCCAAAATGGTACAGTTGGGAACTATTCTGTCAGTTTGGAGTATGCTCCAGTGACTACAACCAACCTGCAGTCTTGGTATAGAGTGTTTAAGAAACATATTTTTATTGCTTAAACCATTCATATTCAGATACCGTTTACAAGTGCCCAACAAACTTAGTGCTATGTGTCTGACAGAAATATATCTTTTTACAAAAATGTGTGTGCGCATGTGGTTATGTTATACAAAATCACACCAGAAGTAGTCTAAAAGAAAAAGCTAATTTATATTGCTACTGTTTCTAGTAGAAAAAGGTATTTTTACAAAAATATTTTAGTATATAAACTCTCTATTTTTTAAAGAGAATTACAGACTAATTTTTTTTAAATTAAGTGTGAAATAGTTAACAAACTGCTAGCAAAATAAGTTCTGTGGTATAGAAAAATAGAGTAAATCACCAGTATTATGTGTCTAAATTGTAAAATATAATAAAATTTCTTCTACTGTCTGGTGTTTTAGTGAGCATTGACTGTGTTTCATTTTGTACAGTTTAATACCTATAAAATAATGTCTATTATACAGTGTAATACTATAGAATTAGGTTCACAAATGCTGTTTGAAAACAGTTTGATTTGTAAACAAAAGCAAGCAGCAAAATTTTGCTTTTGTTTGCAAACTCTGCAGTAGGTGACAAACATGACCACGGCTATCATCCTTACACAAACATAATGCAGCCATTTTCCCCTAAATTGTAAAATGAATTAAGTTGTAAATCAAGGTACTACTGTTTTGGTTTACTTCTCTCTATGAGTATCATAATATGAGGGAGTTAATTTACTTGTAGAGAAGACTTGAAAATTTAAAGCTGTTTTTAATTTGTGTTGGATATGTTTATCCTATTCTTCAAAGTAATTTAAAACCTATCATTGAGTCCTGATCCCTTAGGTGACCCTACTGTACACACACCATGTTGAAGTAGGTCACTATTCTTGGGTGATCAAGTAGTCTCTCCAATTTGTTTGTATCTTCTGTTTTCACCATAGGTGTGGATAGAGTAGCATTCATTAATAGATGATCCTGCTGACTTTTTTTTTTAATGTATCTCCCCCCTTGGTAGTATTGTCTCCTGCAAATCTTAGTTACTTCAGCTACCAAGAATTGTGATTTCTACTTCTTCCACTCCCTATAGCCTCTGTGCTGTTGGAGTTATCCATTTTCATACTTTGAAACTTTTCTTCATGGAGAGAACTGATGCAGGATTAGGGCTTACCTTGCTTGTTTTCATTCACTCAAATATTACAGTGCTGTGCCACCTGTTTTCCGAGCACTAAGACTTTATTTTTTTATTACATGTATTTCTACTTTCCTTCCTATTATGAAATGCAATGAAATATTTAGGACCATTTCTCTGATATGGATGAAAGTACAATTTTATACTTGCTTTACTGGTTGCTTTGAAAATTTGCTTTGTTATTTTTCATAAATTCCAGTAGTTTTAAAAGTTTCTTTAAATAATAGATTATCCTAAATATTATACCATATAATAAATATAATATCTATAGACTATGAGTGTTTAAAATATAGCTTCTGTTGGTTGTCACTTAGGTTTACCTTTCTTATGCCCTAAGGGCTTCATAATATTTTAGTTTATTGGCCATATTTCTTGAAAAATATCTCTGGTATTTAGGAAAGTTGTCCTTTCTGTCCAAATAGCCTGTAACCTTTCTCCTGCACCATAGATTTTAGACTGTCTCAAAGTAAATTAAAGATGTAAACGATTCCTGACTCATTGAGACTGACTCATTGAACTGTGTATACTTTGAATTCATATGCACTAGGAGGTCAAGTCTGTGACTACAAGTTCCTGGTATTTTATTACAACATCATCCAAACTTTTTTACTTCTCGCTCTCCACCATCTTTTCACACTCTTCATTGTCCCTCCTTAATTTCACTTTTCTTTCTTCTCCATTTTGTGCCAAGAAAACTGTCTCTGCACTTCTCAACACTCTTCACTTTTCCTTGAATGATTTAGTTCTTGGAATCCCAGCGCAAGGCAAGGAAATTGGCATAACTTGGCTGTGACCATTGTCTTTTTGGTTTGTCTTAATCAGAAAACCAAAGTAAAGCACACAGTAAGAGTAAAGGAAAGAAGGAAAAGCAGCTTTAGTGATTAGTTGTTTACTTTTGTTTGCTAATTATAGATTTTATATAAAACTGGTCAGGGAACGTCTCATTTTCTTTCCAAATTTTTAAACATTTCAAACGGAAGGTATTTTATGCATTTTTGTTTAGTTTTGGCACAATTTCACTCACCACTATGAAAGAGAATGTGAATTCTTCACAAATATTTTTAAGAATTTCAAAATTGTATGAAGAAATTTTTCTAAAGAAATCAAAGTTCTTTCTGATGTTAATTTGTATATATTGAGCATGATAGGAAGCAAATCACTGTAAATTGCTCCAATTTTGTTTTTTAATGTAAAAAGTACTAATGTGCTATTGATTTCTTTCTTGATATATTCAAGGAATAATGTTTTCTGAAGTCAGATATACCTTAAGAGCCATGCATGGCAGTGCAAATATTTGGGAAGGTGACGCAGGAGGAGCACCATGAATTCAAGGTCAGCCTTAGTTCAAGACCAGTGTGAAATACATAGCGAGACCCTGTTAAACAAAAATTTTAAAAGTACATTAAGAAATTAATGCATTTATTAATACAATTTAGTGTTTTATAATGACATAAAATTTTTAAATAGTATTTCATCAAAGTATTTGAAAATCATATTTTGCACATTTTGAAAGCTGAAGAAACTTATGTCAAGTCACATTACTCACAAAATAAATATTTTTGTAACAAATTCATTGTATCCTATAGAAGATCCCTCAGTTTCTCTTAAAATCATTGCAGTTAAGAAAAAAATGTAACTATAGTTCATTATCAATATCCAAATGGACAATATTTGCCATTTTGTATATGTGGTTTATTTGTAGTATTTTCTTGCACTTGGGTCTTCATCTCTGAGACTAATGAAATTTGTAATGTTCATAGAATATATGTGAATCAAAAGAGAAATATCTTGGTTTATTTTACAATGAAGACTAGAAATAACTTGGGTCATTATCTATATAGAATACATCTTAGTTGCTACATATTTGAATATATTGTAACTTTACTGAAATTAAATATGTGGCAATGTACTGTTTCCACAGCACAGATTTATACTTTGTCATATAAAATTGAAATAAAGGATAGCATAATCCATGTTCCATTAGAAAATATTCTTGTAAATGATATCTGAGTCTGAGGTATTTCTGCTTTTAATACTCTAATTGTTCTGTAAGGCAAATTCTTATAATAGTCCTTAACACTTTCATATTGATTTTAATTCACACTATCAATGAGAATTGAGCAAATATTTTTGGCATATTGTGAGTCATTACTTTTGCTTGAAAAATTCTAACAGGTTAGCATTCCATAAGTGAAATGGATTGCAAGAGTAACTTTTTTTTTCAGGATAATACGACTGTATTAAATTTTAAGTTGCTTCTCATTCAAATGAATTAAAACATTATAACCATACTTACAAATCCTGGAAGTAGTTACAGAAAGAAAATCCTTATTCTGTAGTTCCTGCCAGAAAGCTGGCATTCTCCTACTAGCACACTTTTTGTTATGCTCCACTACTTAAGATATTGTTAGGAAATATTGAAGGATTTACCATAGAGAATCCACCTAGTTAGAGTTACTGAATATGGTAATAACAAATCCTAGAAACCATGTAAGGGAAATAAGTGTTTATCCAACCATGTTAGAAAAATATACAGTGCAGAAAATACTGAGGAAAGTAAAACTAAAATTTAAACAGACTAAACATGTATTTTCAGATATGAAGATTAATTTATTAACATATATCACAAGATAAATGGAATAGTGAGTATAAACAAATGATAAATGTACTTAATTGAATAAATGTATCAAAATTTCCTTCCTATATGTCATTGTCTAAGTCAATTATAAAATTATTTAGTTAATTATTTGATGGTTGTCACCAAATAAGATCAGCTTATCAAATTTACAAGATGATAAGTTTGTTAAAATAAGTCTTTCAGATTCAGTGAGCACTTGGCTAGCATAAAAGAACCATGGTTTTGAGTCTCCTGCTCCTGCAAATCACTAAACTAAAAATAAGATTTAAATAAAATTTCATAGGCAATTCTCAATAACAGGAAAAGAAAAAGAGTTTCAAATGTGATGGAAACTTCAAAATTTCTTAAAATCCAATTTAATATTTGCACTTAGATAATTTAAGAACACTTATTTTGTAAATTACTTAAACTCAAACTTTAACTAAGATTCTATCCATACCCTTATAAAAATTTTAATCATTTTTCCAGTGGAGTGTGACTTCCATTTGTAGGTTTGGTTAGAGTACAAGCAATATTGCATACCCAAAGAAATAGAAAAGTGAATTCTCTGAGAATTTAATTTATTCAAATTCAATATATAATATTGAGGAATTACAATAAGTTACACATAACCTTAACTCATCCTACTTCAGGTTGCAAAACAGTTAAATCATAAATATATCTCACTTTCAGTATACAATATAAATAAAATTGAGGCATTTTGTAACAAATTAGAAGTTATATATTATATAAATAAATACTTCTTGATTATTTACCCCCATCCTTCCTTGTCAAGTGATATTGCTTTTAATAAATTTCAGTTAATACCACTGAATGAATAAAATTTTATTGTATTTTTGACCTTGGAGGTTCGCTTGCTTATAGCTGATAATTATTGTATATTCTAAAATTTCTCTTTAAAATATGTCTGACCATATTTCATCTGAACTACAGTAATAATATTCTAAGTGGTCTTCATCAGTGTTCCTTGAAAACTATACAGTCTGTTTTCTCCATAGTATTATTAATATTGCAGTGGTATTTTTAAGAACATGAACCTAACATCATTACCATGCGAATCTTTTGACCACATCATAACATACTTTTTAAGTTTTTGCTGTCACCTATGAACAAGAGCAACAAAAGAAGCAAAACAGTAGTTAAAACAAAACAAAAACCTACATTAGCCAAAGGATTTTCTCTATGAGGTTCAGTTCACTGTATTTTAGGAAGACTTAGGGCTTTGCTCTTCCTTATTAATAAAAAATTGAAGTATACTAGTTGTTTATTTGTTTGTTTGTTTGTTTTGTTTTCCATGCCAGGAATACTCCCGATAGTGAACTTTCTTTTCATTTTGCTCTGGCATTTGTTTGGAATGTAAGTTGGACTTTCCTACACTAGAAGCGGTTTCAAATTCTTCACACACTTTCTTCATCTCCTCACAGTTCTTCAGTGTGTTTGATTCAGACATCTACTTAAACTACTTTCTGATAATCACCTCCCTACAAGGCATCCAGGCATAAAAGCCATAAAAGCATAAAACCTGACTTACTCTATCGACACCCCTGTACAACACCTATAGCTCGAACAAGTCATAGTGACCACTTCCCAGTCACATTGTGACTCCACTGAGTTTATGCGTGTTTACTCTAAACCCACCAACTCTCACTTCTCACAGGAAATTGGCCCGGATATCTCTCTAGACTCTAGCCAAGGCTTTGGTCCATGGGTCCCTTCCCAATCTACCAGTAAAGAACACTGGTCATGAAGATTTCTCTTTTCTTTTTGGCTTGCTGCAAGGAGTTTTGTCTTGTTTTCTCTAGACTTGAAGCTCACTGCTTCTGTCACTTCATGTAGTTTGCTGGATTGCCTTACTTGTACTCTCATCTCACCAGCAAAACTAAACCTTACTTAGTTCATTGTCAGAACTTATCCAATATTGGGTATATTGGCAAGAATAATCTACCATGTCAAACAAAAGTTGAAGATGTCTGTCTTTATTTAATTTTTCTGCTAGAGGAGTACCCGATCACAATTAAGGTATTTTATGCTTTGGTTATTCTTGAGAACATAGAAATATTCCATAAAAAAATCTGTAAACAACCAAGATTAAGTCCCTCAAATTCCATAAGTGTAGGGCTGGAGTTTATACCCTCCCTCTGAAGATAGACCACAAGATCAAATCAGAAGAAAAAAATCTCCATAACTTTCTTCCTAATCCACTCAGTCTCTGCTCATCTGCCAGTGCCTTTCTGAACTATTCTTCTAAAACAGCCTTATTGCCTATCAGTTTTGTTTTCTATCATTTCATATTGTTTTCTGTAATTATTTTGTCTTTCTTTACAGTTGTACATCACTTAATGGGGGATAAATTCTGAGAAATGCATTGCTGGGAAATTTTGTAACATATAGTGAAAATCATCAAAACACACAAATCCAGATTTTATAAACTACTACATACCTAAGTTCTGTGATATCTATATTTGCATAGCAAATTTCTCTAGGGACCATGATGAACAGGAAATTAAATCAAGTACAATAGAAAATGATGTAATCAAGCAATGTTTTAACATCATCCATGAGGTTACTGCCTGCATAATATTGAATACCATTAAACTCATTTTTGAAAAGAAAAGGTGCACTTTAAAATCATGATAAAATAGCAACATAACAAAAAGAAACCAGCAACATAGTGGTTTAACATCACTATTTAGTATTGTCATACGTAACTGTGCTATGCTTTTCACCTATATGAATGCTAGTAGAATAATTTGTTTATATCTACAACATGAAAAACACTTGAGTAATTCACTCCATTAGGCTATTATGAGAGGTATGATGTCCCAAGTCTATGGTAAATTTTCAGCTCTATGATAATCTTGTGAAACCATTATCACATATTTGGTTACTCATTGTTTGAAACATTCCTATGCATTGCATGATCCTATGTATTTATGAGTTGTCTCTTCTTATTAGAATGTAGGTTTCACAAAAGTAATTTCTTTAGATTTCCTACTGTTTCCCCAAAAAAGAGTGCTTAGGATTTAGAAGTTATTTTAAAGAGAAAGAGACTGAAAATGGCAATGCAGAATGAAAGATGCTGTCTTCTGTAGGATTTAAGATTATTTTCACCCAAAAGTTACAGAAAATGACTTAAAGACAAAATAATGTTTCATAAATAGTTTCGAAAGAAAGTTGATAGAAACCAGTAATTATGATAAAAAATTTGGCACGTGAGTTAATTTGTAATTCATTGCAGTCTTCATGTTTTTCTGTAAGTATGCAGTAAAAAAATTATAATGCCTAATATTTTTATTTAGGTGTTTTTCTTTGTTTTACAAAGATCTGATGGACTATAACAAGTTAATGGAGTGAAATTACAATATTCCAGCTGGGCATGTTGGCACACGTCTTTAATCCCAGCACTTGGGAGGCTGAGGTAGGCAGAGCGTTGTGCCTTCGTGGCTGGCTTCGACTACAATGTAAGCAAAGCCGGCCTGAACTACATAGTGCGACCCTGCCTCAAAAAACTAGGGTGTAGAGTTTGGCTCAGTGTCTTAAGTGCCTGCCTTTTAGGTGTGAGGTTGTGAGTTCAACCCCCGGTGCCAAAAAAGGAAAAAAAAGAAATTAAAATTTACCTATTACTTCCTTCCCTTAAGTAAATCTATCACTTCTCTGAACCAAATCTTTTACTCTCTATTCAATTCTGATTGTGATATATATAAATAAGATTGAAAAAGATTATCTTCTCTGTTATTGGATAATGAGATAATACTACATGCTTATTAAAATTACATTAAATGGTAAGATAAGTTTTAGTAAAGATACCGTGACATATAAAAATAAGGATTTTAGAATTTTAGAAAGTTAGTAAAATAAGAAAAATCTAGAAATATTTAAAGAATAAGTATTTTAAGTAAAATTTGATGACAGAAGTTATTTCTTCAATTTATAATAACTTTCTCATAACTTCAATTACAGTAGTTCCTTTTGAACAATCCACGTAACACATTTTCTCTTGTTATGCATGGCATCTTGTCCTTGTCAACCTTATCAATTACTCTATTACAATTGATTTATTACATTAGTTTGCAACTATGTCTCTAAAACTTGTGCCAACAAATTTTCATTCAATTCATTAGTTCCTTATAAAAAATCAATTACTTTGCTATATTTTCTAGACCATTACCTGGGCTCCAGGAAAGTCTCAAAAGATAATTCCTTTGGTTGTCCTTTCTAGTACTTTTATAACTGAGTTTATTATCTTTTTCTGAGCTAAGAGAAAATTCTTGAGATTTCTTCACAAGGGCTAGTCCAAACATGTTCCTTAAGCTGTCCCTAATCCTGTTTCGTTTGAATATATGATTTTATGTATTTTCAGCTTGACGGATTTTTTTTCTGTAACATAGCAAAATACATATGTTTCAATATGATGATATAATTTATAGCTGTAAAATATTATTAAAGAAAAGTGAAACAGTTCTTGTAAATATAGTCTGCAAGGAAATCACACTTAGCCTATCATATTCAATGTACTTTAATGATAGCAAATATGATGACAATTTCTTCTAATATAAAGATGTTTTAATTCTTCAATTACAAAATCACTGACTTTATGATTTTTTGAGTACAGTTTGTTGTTAATTTAAAAAGACAGCCTAGAGAGCACACTATATTCTATTATTCATTTTTTTTTCTCTACTGATTTCTGACTCAAGAACTCTAAAACTTACAAATGAATTTGATTGCTTGGGAACAAAGAAAATTATAAATAGGATATCAATTTGTTTCTTAAAATTAAAAAATAATTGAGCTCTTTCATAGGAAGTATTATAGCAACAATAAGTGGAAAACTCATATTTTAGCATTGTTTTTAAAAACTATGCAATGCAAATAGTGAATCAAGTAAATATTCATATTGAAATATAGAAAATAAAGTCAAAATAGTGGAGAATCACAAATAAGATTGTATACATAAAATCCCAGGATAAAGGTGAAAATAAAATTGCTGATCAATCTCATTTGTCAGGTCCACCCACACTAAAAAAAAGAATTTTTAGAAAATATTAGAAATGGTCATGCAATGAAAAATGTTACAAATAAAAGACAAATTTTCTATAAGAAAGTAGACATAAAAAATTTACGTTATTTTAAGGTGAACAAAATATAGTATAAGAGTTAAATTAGAAAAATTTACCAAGGACAGAAGAAACCTATGTAAATTGATATATTTTAGTTTTGAAAAAGTTAATGTTTATCAAAATGCCATTACTTGTATGAGAATACAGTGTTATGCAATTTTTAGACATTAAGTTTCATCAAATATAAAATGTACATTTCATTTGATCTGGCAATTCCGCCTGTATGGACTTGCCTTTTATGTATGGTTGAAAAGTGATAAAGTGTTTATGTAAAAAGAATTTCTTAAAATCTTTCATAATAGTATAAAAAAGTTGGAAGACATCTTACCTATACAAAAAGAAGGCACTCATTATTGATACAGAGGATTTCCTCAATAATTAAGTAGTACAGTATGATTCTATAATCATCAAAATGATTATTTATGTATATATAAATATATATTTGCACATACACAGTTATAATTTACCTTAATTATGAAAAAACTATGCAAATTGTTTCACAAATGAACATGCATTTAGTGGAATCTGAAGTAAAATTCTCAAACTGTTAAATCTGATTATGTCTGAAATGTTGGATTTCTTACAATGATTATGACTCTAAATGTCTTTCATCATATGTTTGAAATTGTTGACATGAAGCATCTATTATTTTTAAAATATTTCATTAATTCAAAGTTAAAAATGAAGAGTTAAACGTCTATAATTACTGATACAATGACTACTATTTGTTAATACAGAAATAATCACTGGAATAATTTAACATTATGACCATTAACCTTTGTATCAGTCAATCCTCACTAAAGAAGCAGGATTAAGATGTATAAATATATGAGGATTTACAAGATTGACTTACAATGGCCCCTTACAGAGTCAGGAGTAGAAAAATGTACACTGAAAATCCAAAGGATCCTGTGGAAAGCTCATGCAAGTCTGCATCAGGTGGCCGAAGATTCTGTGATAGAAGGATGAAGGGGCTCTGCTAGAGGCTGAAAACTAGGAGATGACACCCAAGGTGAAAGTAAAGGCTGTAACTCCTCCAAAGAAACAGAAGCTTATCCTTCTACATTTCCCTTTTATACCATTCTGGAGGCAATCCTCCCTATGGTAGGTATTCTACACCTGGAAGTACGCTGATTCAACTTAGGGCATTTCTGACTCAAATTGATGTAGTTAACTATCACAACCATGATATATCAATTTGTTTGAATTAAGAAAGACATAGTAAATTAGTAAAACATACTTTGGGGTATGTGCGGGAGGGTCATGGAAATGTGGCTACTATATACGGCCCCTGGACTATTCCTTTCTGGCAACGTTCCCTTACTATGCTTCCAGGGTGCTATGGGCTAAGCAACCTTGAGGTGTTATCCATGTCTGTCATGATGTCTTACTTTGACCCAGGTAATTATGGAATGAATCCCCTGTAACCATATGCCAAAATAAATCTTTCTTGTTTAAATTATAGGTGTTGGTATTGTGTCTCAACAACAGGATAGCTAACTAATTATAAGTGTTGTAAGTTTTTAAGATGAGTATTGAATGAAAATGATACATTAATTTTAAAATTGTTATAGAAATTTATAGTTTTTGCTTAAAATTAAATGTAAATTTGATACTAGTGTATTATTAGCATTTACAAAATACATACTCCTTTCAGACTCATATAAATAAGATTTTTTAAAAAAATTTATGATAAATAAAAACTACTGTGAAAATGCTGCCTATAACTGATTACAGACATACCTCTTCTTACTTGTAGCAATAATCTTAATGTATAAATAAATATTTTTATGCGTTTTTAATTTTTTCAAAAACAAAATTAAATATTCATATATAGTGACTAATTATATTATAAGATTATAAAGAAACTTTTTTATTATTTCTGTCCTTTTTCATTCTCTAATGATGAAGCTTGTTTTTGGTGATTTTAAAATCAGATCACAACAGAAAAAGAATATTTTAATAACTATTGTGCATTTTGTTTTTTCAACTTAATGTATGCTACATAAAAAGTCACTCTTTCTGAAATTAAATAAGTGTTAATATATTAAAACTCAATAATTATTTATTTGTACCCATTGGCACATCCAATAGCAAACTAGGAAAATTAGCTGGTTAAAGAAGGTAAGGAAGAAGTAGAAGGCTGAGAACAATAGGAGATCTAAACTTCTTTACTATGAGAAAAATCCATATCCCAGAAATTATAAAATTTAAACATTTTAGTGCCATCATGTATTAAGTAGTACTGTACTTCAAACTCATTAAAGGTGGTTACAAAAGTATCAGTAAACAGACATTGTTTTGTTAGTTTTTGATTGCTCTGACAAACTACTTTAGAAAATATACTTGTAGGAGTAGAAATTTATTTTGGTTGATGGTTGTAAATTTTATGCTATTGCTGTAGGCCTGAAGCAAGGCAGAACTTCACTGCAGAGCTGCTCACATCATGGTAGTTGAGAAGCAAAGAGGAGTTAAAGCCAGACAGGCAGGGGATAAGTAGAAGATACAGTCCCCAAGTCATGCCCCTGTGACCCACCACCTTCAGTCAGACCACAACAGCTTACTTTCCATTACTTTGCAATAATGCCATGACATTATGATCGCACCAGTGGAATGATCCACAAAAGAAGTTAGAGCCCATATGACCTTCAGATAGTTTCACCTCCGAACTCTGAGGCTTTTGGGGGACCTACAAAATCTAAACCATAAAGAAGAAAATGTGAACTCCCCTACAAGAAATATGTTCACTGTTTATCAAAAGGACGAGAAATCCAATATAGTCTAAAGTCATGGAAAATATACGGTGTAACTAGTATACTAATTCAGGTGAAATCTTCGTGATTTAAGTGTTTTGGAGGTAACTAATTTTCAGTTGCCAATAGAGAGCTTAGTGAAAAAGTTTTGTCTCTTTCAAATTGTATCTCTCTAAACCTGTGACAAAAATTTTAAAACCACCCTCTTCTGACGTCTGAGGACTTCCTCTGCACCATCTGTGCTTTGGAAATGTCAGCACTATAAGTATCTGATACCGAGAACAAGCTGCAAGGAGCTCACAGAAATAGGACTACTAACTTTTATCAGATTCAGCCCACTGCTTGCATAGATGGCAACAGAAACAGTCTGATGTCCTTCATGAAAATGGTCTTCATCAGAAACTGTTAGAAGCTAAGGGAGTCCTGTGAATTAATTGACACAATATTAACACAGTTTGTATAAGAAATTATGTACAATAATTTAAAGTCTTTACTGTTTTTGCTGAGATACCATCAAGATAAGGAACACGTTAATTTTGAATATGCTTAATGCTCATTAAACTTTCAAATTTTTGACAAAAGAGCAGTGTAATTTTTCTGTACTTGAATCACATAATAGTCACAAATGATTAACAATCAGAAAAAATGACATAATTATATTCTGTGCATTAAGAGGTAGCTCATAAGAAAAGTACAAAGGTATTCAATCATATCTTAGCAGAAGTGTAATATTGTCTGTAATCAAAGTTTGAAAAAAATGCAGTTGAAATGCATCATAGGAATTAAGAAAATTCTATTCACTCTTGTAAACATGTATAAATAGATTTAAAAGCATTTCCTACAAATATCTCAGAATTAAAAATATCTAAGCTGAAGTGTGAAGATCAGAGTGGTGCTATTTTATTATCAGCAATGTAGAACTGATTCTACTGTAAATTAAAATGTTAGTGCATAATTGCTTCTTAAAATGAAGACCTTCCTTAAAGTGTGAACAATGCTATTCATTTGGTAATATTGTATGGAAAAGATATTTAATGGGATATTATTCAGACATAAAGAAAGAAAATCCTATTTTATGAAACAACATGAAAGAAAACCCAAGACATTATCCTAAAAAAATAAAATGGTCACCCAATCTCAATATTACCTGATTCCACTTTTGCATGGTATCCAGTATAGTCAAACTCATTGACATAGAAAATGATATGGAAATTTCCAGGGACTGAAGGAGACCTGCTCTTCACTGAGTAGAAAGTATCAGTCATGGGAGATGGACAAGATATGGTGATTTGTTGTACAATGTTCTGCATATAAACAGTATTGCATTTTATACACAACTTTTGTTAGGAAGGAAAATCTAATGTATTCTTTACTAAAATAAAACAGAAAGAGAACTTGTCCTTTTTTGTTTCTGGGTGGAGTTACTATGTTTTCACATGCCAATTTAAATAGTTGTATAACATAGCAATGGGTGCACAATCAAATTGTGAACACAAGCTAGTCAGTAGCAGTAGAAACAGCAGCTCTGCTTACTTAAATAATGCTAATGTTTGTGTTCTTTTATTTTTTTTCATTTAAACTTGTCAACCATGACTAATATGCTCTTTTTGATGTGTTACCCAGTTTAAGGAATTGTTGGTATACTTCTGAATAGCTTTTTCTATTTGTATAGCTTTGGAATATAAATTAAAGCTGTGCAGGGTATACAAATCCCCAAACAGTGAGACTGTATCCTTTAGTTTCTTCTGTTCATGAAGGCAATATTTATTTTTTGGAAAGTGTGAAAAACTAGTATAGGTATATATGTGTGTGTGTACATAAATACTTTAAAGATAAGATATTTAACATTCTTTTTTCCAACTAGATGAATAATACTCATGTCCACTGGAAAATTAAGACTGAAAACTAAGCTACAAGCCATCAAGAAAATAAAGTAAACATTGCCTTGTCACAGAGCACAGTCAATATGATGCAGTAAACACCTAGGGTGAAAGCCTTTACGGATTATTCAGACCTCTGAACTAAATATACAGGATAAAATAAAATGGAAAATAAAAAGTACTTAAAGTCTCTGTGTGAACAAAGCATAAAAGTTGAAATGTGGAAGAAACCATAGCTAGGTTACAAAACTTTGGGGGCCTTGGTAAAAGGAAGTGATGTAGGGCAGTGTGATGTTTGCTGGCTGAAGTACCGACAAAGGACACACCATCATTCTGACTTCATATATCAGATGACAAGTAAGGGTCTGGCTTAGCAAAAATACAAGATGGGAATCCAAAAAGAGATACTCTCAACTTTCCTGATTAGAAATTTGCCAAGTAACTGACTAAACTCTGTATTTCACATTTATATACTCTGTGCTACTGAGGTAAGACTCAAAGAGATTTGAGTCTTGAGATTTGAACTGCCATCCAAGAGTAATTTTTAAATTCTGTCTTACTGATTTATTACTCAAAAGATAATCACATCTACTTAAAATCCATAGTTTGCAAAAGCTAATGTCCCAGTGTCCAGAGTATAATCCAAATTACCTTAAAAACATAGAACCTGGGGAGATAATATTGATAAAGATCATTTGAATATTGGAGATTTATGAAAGGATGAGACAGCAATTTTCTATGTTTACATAATGGAGGAAAGCAAATATTGTCAGAAGAAAGGAAAATGTAAAATTATTAACAGAGTAATAGAAACCATTTTTAAAAGAGGCAGATGAGATGTATCATTATGAAACAGAATACTTGTAATAAAAATCTTACTAAAAAACCTTTAGACTCAGCTCCAGCATATGAGGGATATGGAAGTTGTCACCCATGTCTTCTCAAGCTGCAAAAACTGGAGAAATTAAAATTAAGTGATTTTTTCTTACCCATTTCAGAACAGAAAAGATGGGACAGATTTTCACCCTGAAATGTGAAGAACAAAGAGTACACAGTGAGTAAAAGAATGGAAGATTTGCTTACCTGGACAAGTCAGTGGGACCATAAAAGAGTACAAAGAATGAAATGGTAATATTCATAATATATTAATGAAATTGATGAAATTCTGGAGACTTGAGCTGGGCGTGGTGGCGCATGCCTTTAATCCCAGCACTTGGGAGGCTGAAGTAGGCAGAGCATTGTGAGTTTGAGGCCAGCTTGGGCTACACAGTGCGACCCTGCCTCAAAAAACCAGGGCTGGAAGTTTGGCTCAGTGGCTTAAGTGCCTGCCAAGGCAGGTGCGAGGTTGTGAGTTGCTGGGAGTTTGGCTCAGTGGCTTAAGCGCCTACCCTGGCAGGTGCGAGGTTGTGAATTCAATCCCCGGTGCCACAAAATAAATAAATAAATAAATAAATACAATAAAATAATAAAAAAATAAAGAAAAAGAAGAAGAAAAAGAAAGAAATTCTGGAGACTAAGTGCAGTGTAACCTGAGAGTGAGATATTCCTGAAGACTGATTTTGATAAAGAGTCCTAATAGTTCAAAGGTGTTTGACACATTGAATCCGAGACAATTTTATAAGCTCTCTTTATCTTTCTTGGCAGTAATCAAAGAAAAAACTTCCACTCTCACCTGTTATATCCTCCAGAACATTTTCAGGTTCACCACTATTACATGCCTTGAGTCCACCACAAATAATATTAGGTGTACTCTCTGTTCCTGTTTTTCTGCAGGTCTTACCGATTGCTTTGCAGTCTAATGTCCACAGTGTTACATACTTTCTGTTGTTTCAGTCGCATCTTCATAGTATCTGAACATCTTCCTTTGTATCTCCTGAAATTTATGGTTCATAGTCAACAAAATTCTCTGAATCCTTAGACTTATCTTTATTCATAAGAGAGTGTCCAGCCAGGTGTAGTGGTATACACCTACAATCCTAGCACTAGGGAGGCTGAGGAAGGAGGATCTCCATGAGTTTGAGCCCAGTTTGGGTTACACAGAAGATTCAAGGAGAGTAGGTTCATAGCCAGTCTGAACTGCATGGCAAAACACTGTCTCAAAAAACAAACAGACAAACAACAAACAAAAAAGGAAAAAATGATAATGGAATTTTGAGGTTTTAATCTGAGAGTACTTATGTTCTTTCATTTTTCTTATGGTCAACTATAATTTCCTCCAAGAACCTTCCTACTGAGACTGTAAGTGGGACTGATATATTCCTTTACTTTTTAAAACTATTTTTCTTGTCACATTTCTACGGTTAACCATGGTTGAATATCATGTCGTCAAAACATAAGACCAACTCCCCTTATGTTGTTAAGTGCTTGACTGTAGTGATACTTCCTTTCATTTCAGAATAACTTTAATTACTGACTTATTGCTGTCTTCAACTCAGCGTCAATTAGAGCTGATGGATTACAATTGATGTAATCAGTAATAGTAGTATTTGTCTTTTCAGTTCACTAGATGTGGTGATCTCAATTCATTTTTTCAGCATCATAGATAAATCCAATGTTCTTGCTTTTCTCTTTTCCTTCATTTTTGCTTAGTATCCATATCATTCATTCTGATAATTCTCTTGCTTAAATCTATAATATACCTGTCTTATCTTGTTGCATAATCTTGACATAGCAACAATGAGAATCTGGTAGAATAGAAAAATCTTAGAGTCTCCCCATTAAGGTAGAACATGAATTAAGAAGTTTAGATAACTGCTTATTTTTAAAAGTTACCTTAGGTACTTTTCTCATTGGTAGGAGACAATATCCAAAATCCACAACTCTAATGAGGAAAGTTTTATTTTGGCTCACAGTTTGTTGAGGCTTCAGTCCACAGTCAGTTAGGCCCATGGCAGAGGGGGATGACTGAGAGGCATAGCAGATGGGCATAGTGGAAGAGAAACAGGCTATGGCATGGTGGACACAAGGAAGAGATTCAGGGAAGAGACAGGGAGACAGACCCTTCCAGTCTACAGCACCAGTGACCCACCTCCTCCCGCCAGGATTTGCCCCCTAACATCCCACTTACCTATAAGCTGATCAGTGGACTAATCCTCTGATATTATCTTCCATTCATGATCCAATCACCTCCCTAAAACCCCATCTATGAGTCCATGAGGTTTTGGAGGGCCATCTAGATATAAACCATAACATGATCCTAAAAAATTGGTAATTGATGACTATGAAATGGCATGGTAAATGTTAAAGCATTTATAATTTTGTTACATTTTGGGCAAATACACCTTGACCTGATATTAGGAGGAGGTATGTGGATTATGCTACATCTCACTCTGCTGAGAGATAAGAGAATAATTTATCCATTAAATTCCAAGTGAGATTAAATTCTTTGTGAAATATATGTTTCCCCTCAGAGGATAAATCCCTCAAAATTTCACATTGCACCCTATTACTATTAGGCAGATTCTTACAGACATAGTAAAACAGGTTCCAGGACAAAAGATAAATTTAACCACTATAGGTGAAGTGAGGTGCTACCTGGTTATTAGTGCAGCAAGGGGAATAACAAAAATAATATTTCTACATACAAACAAATATCATTCTGCTGGATTGCTTGATATCTCCTCAGAAATGAAAGTTTTACAGTGAACTTTAAGGAACAAAGAGCTTCACTCTGAGTCTCACATTCACACATCACCATACTTGTCACCAAACCTTTGAAAGTAAAATTATAATCTTGTTTCCTTTAAATTGCCAAGTTAAAGCTCCAACTATCATTTTTTTCCTAGAGTCAGGGTATATACTGGGTTTTTTCTATATCGCCCTTCTTACTAACGAATGTCTATTTTCAGTCTGAATATTGGGGATATTTTCTTTCACAATTTTCTTTCATGATGTCCTTCAGTGAGTTTGTAGCTGATGCAATGGATTTTTAAAGTAGGCCTTTATTTAGTCAGTTTCTTCTCAGGTGGATAGAAGAGAGGCAGATGCCTTTCAAGTTACGAAAGTCACAGTCTTCTCTGATGCGATAAGCTTATTAGACCTTGTCAGTTGCTTAGCATGTGAGTGTTGCACTATGATTGTTTGACTGTGTCATTTAGCTTCTGATCCAGAGCAGTTCTGAGCACACTCTGAAGATGCTGCAGAGCTCTTCAATTTTAGAATGTAGCCAAAGTTAATTAGTGAACTTTTGAGTCACTCATTAATTGTGCAGAGCAATAAATGCAGTGTCTTGATGTTTCTTCCAGTATCTAAAAACTTGTGTCACTTTGCACACATATATCATTATCTTAAAAGAAATATTGCCCTGCACATGATTGCATAAGAAAAATTTCTGAATATGATATGCTCTTAAGTCAGGGCAGGAGGACTTCCAGGAAGATGGTGGAATTCTAAGCTGTAGAGAAAGCGCCTCTCTGAGAGTGACCATCTAGACACTGGAATATAGCAATGCAAGGAAGAAAAGAAGGAAAGAAGTGGGTCCCCCGGACACAGAAAGGATCTAAAGTGTGAGTTGAAGCCCACTGTGAGAGAAAAGAGAGAAACGTCAAGAAGAAGGAGGTAGCTAGCAGAACCTTCTTCCTGAGTGGGATTCACTGCGTGGGTGGAGCAGTTCAAACCTGTGGACACAGAGCGACTGATGGCAACATCAGAGGCCTCCACAAAGAGATGCAGCAGTGAAAGGGAACAGTGAACATGAAGAACTGCACTAGCTGGGGGTGAGTGCTGAAGGCTCAGTCATCCCACGGAGACAGTGATTGGCGAGGAGCCATCTTGGAGGGGCAACTGAGCTCAGAACTCAGAACAACTGCTGGGTTCATCTAGTGGCTCCCAGCTGAGTTCAAGCCCACAGAATGTGCACTGACTGTGCCAGGCTGAACAGGTCTGTTCTCAGGCTCAGTGAAATTATTCACAAACCTGCCATGAAGCTACTGCTGGCTTGCTGGGATAAATCAACACAGATCAGGACTATTTCCACATGTTGGCTACCAGCGACAAAAGAGATAAACCCGGAAACGGATTTTTTTTTCTCTCTCTCTTTTTTTCTAGTTTGTTTTTTTGCTGTGGCTGTGGTTGTTTTGTTTTGCATTTTTTCCATTGTTTGATTTTGTTTTTACATGAGTGTGAATGTGGTTTCTAGCTTCTTTGTAGTTGTTGTTCTATTCTGTTTTTCCTTTCATTTCTTCTTTTTCTCTTTGCCTCCTCTCTTATGCACCAGTTTTGAAAATTTTAAAAGATCCCCCTTTGTCCTCCAGTCTTGTCTCTAATCACTTCCTCTTCTACTTTTCTGTTTTTTCCCTAAGCCCCTTTCAATTTTATTCTCTGAAGGTAAACTTGACATACTAAGGACTCATTTACTGCACATAATTTTTTGTTTTGTTTCAGATTTTGTTATATAACCACAAAACTAGTTCATGTATTTAAAGATGAAAAATTAATGGCTACCTCAGTTTACCATTTTTCTAGCCTGTGCTTGATGCTGCTGTTATTGTTGATTATACCATGTTAACAAAAGTGACATAAGTGTTTGAATCAGCTGTACTTCATGTTACTTCAAGACTGAAACTTCCTAAGGGTCATAGAAAATACTATGGGCCAATGCCAAAAACCCAGGGATTGGGAGAGGCAGGCAACAGCTTGTCATCCCCAACAAATTGAAAAGGTAGGATCTTACAACAGATTCAAAACCCCAAAACCAGCTATATCTGCAAGGCATCTCTGATAAGTAAACATTTCCTAGAGGTTCTAAATGCTAGCAAGAAGGCAACTCACCATGGGCAATTTGCTAGCATCAACCCAAGAATTAAACTTAAAACAAACACAGAAAAAATGAAAAGACACTTGAACAAGTTGCAACCCCATAAATCAGTTCACCAAATGCAAACCCAGAGAGTACTGATGTGGGATAATCTGAAAGTCACCCAGCTGGCCTCTCTGAGGTAATAAAAACAAAGGAAATGAATGAGGCTCTAGAAAAAAATCAAATCAGAAATAATTTCTCAGATAATTACAGTGATGGTGTCCACAATGAAAACCATACTTAGTGACTCGACAGCAGATACAGATTTAAAAAAACAGAAAAGTGGAGCTCAAGAAAACAATAGAAGCCATGAATGCTAAACATAGGAAAGAAATGGAATCCTTAAATCAGTGTGGGCAGCTCTCCTTAACACATAAAAGGGAACTGTGTTTTGTTCTAGTTACTGCTTGGGACTGGAGAAATGAAGGAAGCAAGGAAAGAAGGAAGGAAGGTAGGAAGAAAGGAAGAAAGAAAGGAAGGAAGGAAAAGAAAAAAGGAAAGAAAGGAGAAAAGGGAAAAATACATTTGGTAGATAAGAAACTGAAATCCAAAGTGTCGGAGATTCAGCTGAGCTTTGTCAGTCAGAATACTTCCTAAGCTACAAATCAGGTACCAGGGTACCACTTGGTTAATACAAATATCATGATCCATTTCCACCAAGGCCTATACAGTTAAATGACTTGGAGAATAATAAGATTTTCCCTCCTCTGCCTCTTTAAATCAGTGATAATGTCATTAATCTTCGCAACTTCTCTTAAGACAAGGCAGTAAATTTTGATATACTTTCTTGGCAGTGGTGTGGAAATGAAGGGAAATCCATTTGGCTTTCTTCATGCTGTTAATCTTAACCCACAAACTCCATAATCAGTTCATTTGGGGGGGGATGTTAAATCCATGTATCCCAAATACATACTGGAAGATTGGGAAATAACATTAGTTTGGAATTGTGAGTACGTCACAGTCATGAGCTGCACTTGGGTTCTATTAATAACCTGGCGTCTATAAGTTACCATTTTAAGAGAGAAAGTAGTGATTATGATTACATGACTCATCTTCAGACATTGTTTTTAAGATTGGATCCTGAAACTATGAAAAACTCTTAAATTTTAGGTATTCTTTTCCCTTTAATAATTAAGTACTAAAAAGAATAACTGTAGGTACTTATATTGGAAAAATGAATATTATGAAATACACACACACACACACACACGATTTTCAGATCATTACTAGCTCTTTCTTCAGTAAATCACATCTGCCACTTTTCCTGGAAACACTGAAAGTCTTAAAATGGTTTATATTTAATTGTCTCTTAGACTTCAAATCACCTATTTGTGCTTTCCCGCTTTCTCTTGTTACATGATTATACTGGTACACTTGTCGTCTGTTCAGTTATTCTGGGGTCCATCTCTCAGAGCATCATGACCTGAAAGTCAAGTTACTATGTTCATTTACTTTCCATTGTATCAATTTCCACTGTCCCTCTGTAGTTAAGTTCCACCACTAATTTGGGATCTTATCATTTCTATGTGTACCAGGGATCATAAATTCATGACAGCAACTCCTACAGTGAAGTATGGTCAGCTCTGGTGACAAACCTATGGCACACATGCCACAAAAAGCTGTTTGTTATCATTGAAAGCTTTAAAAGTTTCTCCATCACTGGGAAGGACATTACAATTACACTTTTCAGAAAAGCAAGTGTAACCTTTATTAGTGCATTTCTTTGATGAAAAGATTATCTTTTGTGACCTTATAGGAACATACGAAGAGTTACATTTCTAGTTTCAAAATAAATCTACTCTAACCTTTCCACCATAGGTTTATTTGGGGTAGCTCTCCCTCTGTGTTTGTAGGTGGCTGATAGTGAGTAGCCTTTATGGTCGTTTACCCTGCTAGTGCAGTCACAAAAGTAAGTTACCTTGCTGATGTTTAATTGGGTGTCCAACTTCGGAAGAAATGATACTGTTCTCTTCCTACTCCTCTCCTTCTTCCTTCACCCTCCTTCCTCTTCCATCATTTTCTGTTTGAAGTCATAATTTTATTCCCATGAAAGTGTAAAACAAAATAAAAGTGAAGAAAGAGGTTCTTGGATAAGTGTTGATCTTTCAAAAAAGCAAAGAGACATCAAAAGTTATTTAAAATGATGAAATAAACTTAATTCTATAAAGAAATGCAAAGAACATACAATATGAATTTGAATCCAAATTTATAAAGGAGGCAATTGTTACAATTTTTTATCAGTTATCATTTGCAACTATAAAATTATTTCTCAAGAAAGAGAGCCATGTATTTTAACACCATAATTTGGTTAACATACATTTGATGATTCACTAACAAAATACATTTTAATATGTATGAACATACAGAAAAATTTTTTCAAGCATACACTTAAATGGAAAAAATTTAGACAGTTACTGAATATACCATTAATATTTATTTCCAAAAAGTAGAATTAAAGTGAATTATTTGCTTTCACTGTAGTTTTAACTTTTATGATAATTATATACTATAATTATGAAATATTTTAAACAAACTAAAATATCTGTGTCTTTAAAACAGATCAATTTGGCAAACATATTTTAGTTAAATTTTAATTTTTTTCATGTTCTTTCAGTATTAAAGATCTTAAGATATCTACATGAAGGCAGTCTCTAGTCATGAGGCATCAAGTATTTTTGTATTAATTCTGAGTCATTTTTGTTAGTGTATTTCATTCTTATGTGAAATGTCTCCTTTTTCCAGGCATGCATGTATTTCAGGCAGGAAAAAGTTGGAGAAGTGTAAAGAAACTAAAGATAAAAGGCACATGCCTTTTGAGCTTGTCTACTATTTTATTTCAATAATCCTCATGAAATATCATTGGACAAAGTGCATCACTTGCCTCTATCCACTTGCATGTGGAACTGTGGAACTTACTATTTTATCCTAAGCTGAATTTCACCACCGTAAATAATGCTGGCGCTGTTTCTGTAGAGAAAGAGGAAAGGAACAGGGAGCAAGCAAGCAGAGTTCTTAGGGATAGTTACTGTGCACCTATTCACATCCAAGCCTCTAGTTCATTACTAGGGGAATTTCAAGGTCATAAAATACGCTAAAAAATTTATGAAATTTGATTAGTAAATTCCTAGTTAATTTATAGACTGGATTGAAATTAATATGGTACAATACAGAAAAAAATCATGAATCAAACAAAATGTATTCTAGTCTATTATGATTAATTCATGCTTTTCCCTATCTAACCTAATTAAATTTTTCTCTTTTTTTCATCTTCTTATTCATTAGATAAATATTAAGTTCCATTTCCTATATAAAACTGCAATGAAGTACCATAATGACAGTTGAAGTTAATATTATTATTTATAGGACACATAAATTTGAGCAAGGTCTCATCAAAACAATGTGAATAAATCAGATAAATATATAGTACAGACACACACATATATATGAATAAGCATGTAATCTATTATTTCTAATCATGACAACTCATTTATTTTTACACTTGTAATAGAAGCACTTTTATTTTGAATATTGATATTGTAGCTAATTTTAATTATATTGGGAATATTACATGATACACTTTTGAGTTTAGAGCTGTAGAAATACACCAAGCATAACAATCCTTGAGGTCCTAGATATTTATTACCTCTCTTTACTAAATCAGAGTTCAAGATGACAAATGCACTCCAGGCAAAGAAAACATATATTTGAAATAAACTTTTTAATTGAATTAGTTCATGATTCCAAATAAACCATTTCATTTGAAATATGATCACAATTACCTTACCACTCAATTCCTAATATATCAGCAAGCAGTCAAGTAAGAGAGTAAGTAGCATAATGCTGAAAGTATTTAATTATTTCCATTTAATGAGACTGCTTTAAAGGGACCCTGTGGAATGTATCCCTGTTATCTCTGGCAGTTGTTATATTGGTTTAAAATGAATAGGCAGAGAGTGAGAGCTTTTGAATTAAATTTTCCAGGGGCAATGGAGAGCCAAACAGCAAAAATTATGGAGATACCTCTTGACATATGTGATCTGAACACAAGTTGGCTGTGACATTTATTAAAGCATCAGCCAATCTAGCTGGCCAAGTGCCACTTCAACAGTCACCATTCCGTTTGCTTCTCTCCCAAAGCGAAGTACTTAGTTTGGCATGATCACCTTGGCTGAAGAAGGCTCTGTCTCCTCTATAAGAATGTATAACAGTTTCCATTATGAGACAGAAAATCTTGATTTTTAACATCTAGACTGTCCCATGGATCAAATTTGGGATGGAATTATGAATTGTTTAAAATTATAAGTGATTTTTATTCTAGTCTTTCTTGTAAGTCAGGTGTCAAAGAAAGAAACATATATTTAAGAAAATAACAATGAATTAAGATATCACATTTCCCTCAAAGCAGACTTGCATTTTTCTACATTAGCATAATTATAAATAAATTCAGGCGAATTATAAGGAACCATGGACTTTTGGACTGAATGTAAAGTTTGACAAACCTGTTGCTGCCATACAATTAGCCACTTAAGCCACACCAACTGAGGTGTAAGAGTGCAGCTGCAGTATATTAGAAAGCACTACAGATTTGCTGTGCAATATTTGTAGTAGACCCACCTTCAACTCATGGACATGCTTAAACTTAGTGTAACATGGGAAGATTTCTTCAATGTTCTTCAGTACAAATTCTGAAATAAAGCGAGGATAATTACACT
The DNA here is from genome assembly GCA_004363535.1 of Dasyprocta punctata. Lineage (NCBI taxonomy): Eukaryota > Metazoa > Chordata > Mammalia > Rodentia > Dasyproctidae > Dasyprocta > Dasyprocta punctata. The sequence continues at coordinate 86,548 of RJWM01003502.1, read as the reverse complement.
CTCAACAATAATGTATGTAAGGTCTTTCCCTTAATTATTATTTTCTTTTGTGATGCTGGGTATCGAATGTAGGCCTTACACAAGCAAGGCAAGAACCCTACCACTGAGCCACATCCCCCCCAAAACCGCCCTGATTTTAATTATTGGAAAGTGTTTATCCTTCGCAATACAAGTATGTCTTCTTTTATCTTGACATGCTTGTCTGAATTCTTCCTTTCATATTCTGTGTGTCCAGGAAGTTTTGCTTTCTTTCTAGAAAAATTTTATAAATATTTCAAAGCAGCCAATTTTGTTTGCAAAATCATAAAAACCTGCACATCACTTTTCAAAGTGTTACTCTATGGCTTCAAAATAAAATGTTGGAACAAGTTACAGTTTGATTTTCAGGTACAGGAGCTTATTTATTGAAGATGTAGACATGTTTTCTCACTTGAAAAGCTATTAAGACGCATTCCCTTTTAAAAACCAGTGAGACCATCTTAAATTCTTAATCTATGTGATTTACTAGCATATTGTAAAATGACTCACAAAAATCAACATTATTTGTTAATTTATTTAATGCAGATTTTTAAAGTGCAGATATTTGTACCTGTAATATATTTGTACCAATCACTTGTCAACATAAATTACATTTTACTATGTATTCACCTATGAAATGTTAAAATTTCTCTATTCTAATGGAAAGATTAAAGCACATATGACATATTACTCCACATTTTCAGAGATCACCAGTGATGACTGTATTTTACCAAATATAGGTTAGCAAATCTAAAATAATTATTACAAGAAATTAAAAAAATAAAATTTAGAATTAATTGTTCACAAGTATATATAGTACTATATGATTTAATAATTACTTTGAAGCTATTCTTTAAACCAGATAAATATATCTTCATTAGATTGATAAAAATTTAAACATTATTTCATTGTACATTTTTAATGTGACTATTTTGTGTCCACTGCTGAAAAACATAATTCCTGTCTTTTTCTATGTTTCATAAAATGAGAGAAAAGTCCAGAAATTACAGACAGAAGTTACTGACAATAGCACAATTCTCTTTTCCCTTCATTCTCACTGAGCACAAAGGAAAAAATTTCTATTTAACCGAATAGCTGTACTTGTGAAGATATTATGCAGTCTATGATTAGAGAATAATAAAATTTTCATATTTTTAGTAATTTGTTAATTTGAAAGTATGTTGTTCTTAAATAACTTTTGAAATTCAACTGGTTTTAAAAGGCAATTTCAAAAGCACAAGATATATGAAAGATACATATATTTTTTTTCAAGGTGCGCTTTAAATGTGAAGAGTTCACAGGCAGAAAACTAAATGAATAAATTTTAAAAAAGAGTTCACAGTTAGTAAGACCTTACTGGACTGCAATGATACTAGTTTTATTCAATCAAAATATTCTATACTCTTATTTTTATAATGGAACTTGCATATACATATGAGAAATTTTCCAGTAATTCAAATTTTATAATATTTACTTGTGAATTGAAATTTAGTTAATGAAACACGTAATATCTAACTATGTAATACGTTCTAAGGGTAATTATTATTGACATCATTGATGTTTTTCAAATATTGACAGTGTCATATTAAGAGAAAATAAAGACATCTGTAATACCATGGTACATCCGTTGGGTGAATTTAGTAGCGTCTTACTGTTTGAAATATGTTCTAAGGTATTTGATTTTATTTTCATGTTTTATTTTCATTTTATGGATAGCAAGAGAATTGTTATTTTTACATTCATACTTAGAACATCTTATTTCTACAATTTTATCACATTCTGTGCATATAAAAAAGTAATCCTTTGTAGAAATATAGTACAAATATTGCATATAAAATATCTTACAGAAAAATAAATTTCCAATTGTTGTTTCAAGTACCATTGTAAAATTTTGAACATGCAAAACTGTTTCAGAAATGAATCATACAATCACCAAGTTAGATAAGCAAATGCATGTGGAAGCAATATACTAATACTACAAAAACAATGCTTTTTATGTGAAACACAGTTAGGGTTTGGATTATTTGCCTATTAATTTTCAATATTAGATCACAATATAACATAAATAATATTTGCTCTAAACATTTAGAAAAGGAAGAAACTGAGGCTCAGAGATGTTGAGTAAATTACAAGGTCTTCACCACTAAATAGAATCTGCATTTGAAACTGATAGCTGGTAGCTGAAGCATACACAAAAGATTTTTCAAAACAGAAAATATAGGAAGGTCCTCTGAAAAGATGGTTGTTTCCCAGGTTCCCTGAATGTTCCTCAGTGCCCCCAAAGTAAGGCAGGATATGAACTAACCATCGTTGATGAAGACATGTGATGAATAAAATGTGAGCACTTAATCAGTGAAGGAATTATACAGCCTATGACATATATTAGAAGTTTAACAGTATGAATACTTTTACAACAGTGGGTTTTAAAGTATTTTCTTAGTTATTTATATGGCAGAATACATATCAAGAAAGACACAAAGTTGACACTTGTGACTTGTTCAGAAATAAACATGCAAATTCGCGTCCAGTAAGACTGATAATGAGTATTAAACATTTCCTGCAGTCCCCTGCGCATCATTTTCTTCTTTCATAAATATCATTTTAAAAAACAATAACCATTTAACCAATGATGGGATTTATTGGTAAGATTACAACCTAAAAGTTATTATACTATTGACTATTCTGAAAAAAATATATCCAACATAATATGAATTTGTTATTAAATAATGCAATTTGTAAAGTTCTGAAACAGTTTTATACTTCAATATGTATTGAGAGATATCTTGTGTATTAGTTTTATTAACTTTAAATGTTAGGGAATATTCACAAATTAAAGCAGTAAGTTTATAAATTATGAAAACATGGTATTATTAAATAAAGTCACTGAAATAATATGAATTTGCTTAAATAAGAATGCACATAAAATATATAATTTTCAATGGAGTTCAGATTATTTATTTTTGCAATATGTAAACCTATAAATAAAACGTTTTTTTCAATTTGCTTCTTTCTTTATCCTAGACTCTAAAATTTTCCCTTCCTGAAAATCTTTAAAGTACTAAAAGAATGTTTATACAGAGATGTAATGTAGGAGGCTGTGTGTAATATAGGAGGGTATATATATTCCACCTGTGAAATATTTGTGTTCCATTATAAAACACTAAATTGTAAAAAGTGCAGGCTTATCCATCAGTTTGTTCTTAAGAGAAATTTCTGAGTTTCCATTTTCATGCCTATTAGTACATCAATAGTAAGCCAGAAGAAAGCAGATAATAGTGTCTTTCTCTGGAGTGAGGGGAATGTATCATCAACATCAACATGTTTTCACTATTTCTCTATTTGATAGAATGAGAAATATAGTTCTCTTTTAATTTGGTGGTATTTGAGGGGAAAAGGAAAGGGAGGGAGAGCAGGACAGAAAAGGAAGAGAGAGAGAGAGGATAGAAAGGGACAGAGAGGGGGAACAGGGACAGAGAGAGAGAGAGAGGGATAGAGACAGACAGACAGAGAAGACAGAACAGAGAGAAATGTGAGATAGATACAGTCGCTGACTTCAAAGAAGTTTTATTACATAAGGAAAATACTAAAGGGTCAGAGTTAGGAAACTTCCCTTTGTCTCTCGAAGAACACCAACTAAACAGTAAATAGAAGGCTCCTATGTAATAATCTGATATATACATATATATATATATATTCCATTAGATTTATTCTAATATATACATGTGTTTGTGTGTATTTCATTAAACCTTAATCTTTTTATCCTATGGAATAAATTCAAAGAACACATTATTTTATGTGTTTTCTTAGGCCCATATAAAACCCAGCAAAACAAACCTTTTTAGTAACATTATAGTTATAATTTGCTTAAGTTATCATATCATAAATTTATTTTAGGTCAACTATTTTAGTTACCAGTAAGATATAGCTCTTATAAAGTATTTTTCCAAAGATTAGATCATAAGAACACTGTCCTTGTAAAGTTTTAGTTAATTTTTTTATCCTGGCATATAAGACATGAGTTTACAACTGACCCATGGTTTGGGGAGCAATAGAGCTATTCCAAACATCTACAAATACAAATGAAGAATAAACATTATCTGTACAACTACATATATAATGGCCTGTATGTAAGGACTAATATTCAAAAATATATATGCATGTATTTTTATGACTAATGATATTCATATTGTAATATATTGTTTAATATATAGTATTTAAAAATTACATAAATCTTAAAATCAAAATGATGTGTGTCCAAATATTTCACATTTTTTAAACAATAAAAGCAAAAGTGACATGAGAAAAAAAGAGGTAAGTTTTGGAAATCAGCTAAACATAAGTCTCTGTTCTTTTGGAAATCACAACAAAATCCACTGTCTGTGTAATTGCAGACAAGTCATAAATTGTTGAAATCTCAATCATGAGATTAGTGCATGAGCACTGTTTGTTAATGTAACTGAAGTTTTCTGATCAGTACATAGTTTCAAACATATAACAAATTGTCACTAATTTTATTCTTTCATCTTCCCTTTGGGGAGTAAGTTTGCCAGGACTTACTGGGATGTATTTTTTTTATCTTTAAATATATATAAGTAATTCACCTATGCTTTATAATATATATTACCTCTCCAATTAATATTTGCTTAAGTAAGCTGAGTACAAAATTTGGATAGCAGAGAATTATAAAATTTTATTAGTAAAATAATTAAATATGTAGAAACAGGAATGATACTAAAATGCATGTGAAATTTTGATTTTGTCATTATATAAAAATTAATATTTGTTCTATTTACTGTATGCAAACACAAAAATTTTCCTACTTTCTTTGAACTGGCACTTAAGGATCTCCTACAGCTTTTGGAATGCTAGCTGATAAGAAATGAAATTTTCATTGTGCATCGTCATATATATTGAAAACAGTTACAAGCTTCACCTGAGCACTTATCCTGTTCAAACTTCCAGATTGACTCAGACAATTAACATATTTCTTCACACTCTTTTCAGGACTCTACCTTTCTGTTTAGTCTAAGCCATTGACAAATTCATTTGTTTTGTTTTGTTTTGTTTTTGTTCTTTTTTTTTAAGAGTAGAATATATTTATTGAGAGAAAGAAAGCTTCTATCTGAGGGACAGAAGGGGGCCCGAGTGGGTTGCCAAAAACTCTGTCTTTCCTAGGGACTTTTATAGAGTAAAACCATGAGGTTAGATGGGTCTAAGGCAGGGAAAAATGGGAACTTACAAGGTGGGACATAACTATGGTTAACCAATAAGATTAATTGCTCAGGTAAAATTGATTAAAACAAGGACAAATGGGGAAGCCAGTCATGTACTAAGCGGGTGGGGGGGTGCTTAACAGCAGTGACTCTCCCTGTAGTGGGTTGGATGGTGACTCCTGACTTCCTCAGGGTGATAGAGAACTATTTAGAATATCAGTGCTTAGGATATGGGTGTGTTTGTTCTTTCTTTTGTCTTGAGATCTGGCCCACAGCAAGAGGTGTGTGTCTCTTCCAAGGTCACAAGACATCTGGTCCTCTGAGCTAGTTTTCCTGACAGCCTAGCCCTGTCTGACTGCCTATAATATTTCTTCTAACTAACTCAGTTGCCTGTAACATTCCCCCCTCTGAAGAAGTAACCCAAACTGCTGTGAAGAGTAATGAACTATGACCGATCTGGCTTCTTCAGGCTGAAAGGGGTCGTAGTTGTTGAATGGCAGTCAGGGATGCTCTGTAGTGGTTCTAACTAATGGCCCTCAGTAGATACCAGGCACTTTCATTTTGGGTAGGCATACAGCTTTGAGTCTCTATCAAATGATCTCAGTGGAAGACCTCCAAATGATATAGGGGAATGAAACTCCCAACCTACTATATGTCCAGCATGAGTTCGTATTCTCTAAAATCTAAGAATGAATTTTAGGAACAATGGAGACTAAGAGTAGAATATATTTATTGAGAGAAAGAAAGCTTTTATCTGAGGGACAGAAGAGGTCCTGAGTGCATTGCCCAGGCATTAGTTTTTTTGAGGAAGTCAATTTCTCAATCCTCTTTGAGCCACTGGCCATTTGTTTAAAAGCCAGATAGAAGTTGTACCAATGTTCCACAGATTGCGGTTTGTTTTGTTATGGTTTTATTTTGCTTTGGTTTTTGTTTTGCTTTGCTTTGCTTTATTTTGTTTTGCTTTGTTTTCTTTGCACATTAGTAGCACTTCTAGTTCTTTGACATTGTGGACCAGGCACACTGGAAGCCACATGGTAATATGTGCTGTTGTTCTTGTTGCTCCCATAAGCAAATTTCGACCTCAAAATTTAGCAGTTGAATCTTCTCTAACTCTACTGTCAATCCCTCAGTGAGGCTTAACTTTATGTGTAGGTCACACTGGTGTCTCGTGAACTTCTCGGTCTTTTTGACTATCTTGAGCTTCAGGTGATGTCTGAGTGCAGCTATAATGCTGAGGAATAGACACCTGTCAACTTGACCGTCAACACAGAAAAGAAAGATTTCTGAATAGCTTTACCTATGAAAGCAGATTTATTTTTCTAATTCATTTTTAATTAGCATAGATTTGTGATATGTAATAAATACATTTATTGTAGGAACTCATATATATATATAATCTTGATCTTGTTTTATACTTCTCCTTCCCTCCCTCCCTCCCCACCAGATCCCCTTCCCATCTCCAAAAGCTCTATATGTCTCTTTCCTGTTATCTTGGTTACTTTTCACTTGTTGCTGAGACAAAACACCTGACACACAAAACTAGGGAAGGAAAGGTTTATTTAGCTTACAATTTTTGGAGGTTTCAGTCCATAATCAGCTGATTCCAAGGCAGGGTGGCATGACACTGAGGCAACACTTCAAGGCAGCAGCCAAGCAAAAGCAGTCAGAGTAAAAGGGGCAAGAGCAAGCCTCTTCTCCTCACTTATATAGTACACAGGGCACCCCCCAATCAGGGTGGGTGTAATGTTCAAAAATCTCCTTGCCTTCCTTTGCACAGGATGAGAATGTTTATCCTGGTTCCCTGCTGAGTCTCTCAGTCAAACTTCTAAACTTCTCAAGTTGACACAAGGTATCAACCATAACACCTGTTATGTATCTTTTATTTTTCTCTTTAAAGTATTTGTATTTTTAGTTTCTCATGTAAGACAAACCATGTAATAGTTTATCTCCTGTGTCTGATTCATTTCACTCAGCATTCTGATTTCAAGTTAGGATTTTAAGTATAGACAATGATCAATAAATAGAGTGAAATTAGGTAAAACATATTGGGTAGGTCAAAGTACCAGACTACCTCAGCAGAATAGACAACAATGTTATATAAAAATAGGTTTGGTTTTCATGAGTGCTTATTCTTTTAGCACAGCAATAAATGATTCCTCAAAACACTGACCAATTTCCTCTAATCATACATCTAGCTATTAATTGATCAAATAAAAATCATCATCTATTAGTAGTACTAATCATGAATGCTACAAAGACATGGATACACCTCTGAATATTATAACAGAGAAGAGGTAGATGAGTTTAACTTTATCAAATAAAACAAGTCTATAATGAAAACAGATTTATGGAAAATCAGAGGATAAATTTCTTGACTTCACTAGAATGACAAAATTGTAATCATAGGAGAAATCTTTGGGTATCTTTGACAATAAAAAACAAAGTGTTCTGAGTTTTAAAAAAGGGAAAAAATGTATGTTTTTCTCATGAGAAAAATTTTGGAGTTAAAGTTAAAAATATTTAGCTATACCAAACTTTACCATTAATGTAGTACATAATAAATTTGGGCATATTATTTAATTTTAGGTTAGAAAACTAACCAAAGAATTGATCATGAACTGTATTTTGTAACACGTGAATCAGTAGGAGAACTATTTTTTGTTAGTAAGAAAATTGAGATCAGCTCAACTTTATGAATGATAATTGCTAACCAACAAGTAATTGCAATAATTTTATTAAATTAATAAATCAAATATAATTTAATGTATATATGATTCAATAAATATATGTGCATTTCATTCAAGAATTAAGGAGTTTAAATTTGAAACCTTAGGCAAATAGCTACATAATTTAAAGCTGGCTGAACTCAGGGAGACTGTATTTCCTCGTCTTCAGAATTACAATAATGACACCACAGGATGCTGATTGGATTTAATAAATGAATTCTCTGAAATTATCTAAAACATGACTCCTTTTTTTTGTGGTCTTTATTCTTCAGCTGACTGCAGCCTGAATTTAGTCCCATATAATATATTCTTAAAAAGGATAAAAGTACCTCCAAAATGATGATAAAAATTTTAATCTAGGCACTTCCAAATATATCCTGTCACGTTATGTACTTTAGCCATCGTGCTGTGTTTAAATTCAGTTTATGTGTCAGTGTGTTTCTTTTCTCTTTCATCTACTTTTGATCACCACATTCAGCACATTCTTACTTGGCTTTTGTACTTAGGGGGTGACAAGTGAGTTTCAGTCCTAGTTTGACCTTTGTACACACTGGTTTTTCTGACATGTGACTCCAGCTGAGATTTTGTTTCTGCATATATCACATCTCCACACGATTTACCTAGAATGAAAGTCTTGCTCTTCAAATTCTAAAAATACGTACTAGTTGCTCTGAAATGACCAAGAGATGTTTGAAGAGTTCCTGGCTTCTCTTTCTACAAATCTTTGTGCTCTTTCTGGGTGCGGGAAATTTGGCTTCCTTCCAGCACTTCCCAAGTCAAAGCCTGAGACTTGTTTTCAGGCACATGGCTGTTATGGTTTAGATCCAAATTGTCTCCCCAAAGCCTCATGTGGTAAGAAGTAGCGCTCCTGGAAAGACAATAAAACATAGGGTGCTATACTCTTCAATGAGTTAACCCACTGAAGCTGGATGTGCTTTTAAGAAGTGGAGCCTGGTTGGCAAAGGTGATCACTGCCAGCACGACCTGAGAGGCTGTATTTTTATTCCCCAAACTTTACACTAGCTCTCTTGCTTTCTCTGTCTGCTTCCTGGTTTCTATGAGCTGAGCATATTTCCTCTGATAGGGACTCTTACCATACAATTTCTACCTTGGAGCCAACATATAGACTGACTGCTCTGAGACTCTCAGCTAAAATGAACCCTTCCTCTTCTAGGTTGTTTTTGTGAGATGTTTTGTCCCAATAGTAAAAAATTACAAGGCCAGTAAAGGTTAGCATTCTAAATGTTTGCTTGCCCTTTTCCCCAGCTTGACTTCGAGGGTTCCACTTCTCAATTCAAGGACACTCAAAGAAGCAGGGAAGATCTTAACCAAAAGGTAATTACACTGTAACATCCCAAGGAACATCCAGATTCAGACCCTTAAACTCTTCTCTCTCAATTTCATTTCCAGCAGAGAAGTGCCACTTCCAAATCAGCTATCTTTATCAAGAAAGTTATCTAAGAAGACAGGAAAATTTTTCCAATGTTTGTCTTATTTAGCTCAAAATACTCTGTTGTTTGTTATGTGATTCTGGGATTGAACCCAGGGCCGCATGCATGCTAGATAATTACTCTAACACTGAGATACAATTTAGCTGTAACATGCAGATTAAATGAGGTTGGCAACCAGCAACTTGATTCGGTTGTCCCATGGACTGAATATATGTATTGTGTGCAGAAAACTGGACATCCAAATTTTATAACTAGATAAAACACAGGTAGCTAAGTTATTAAGTTATTAGTAGGTAGATAGATAATTTTCTAATTTGTTTTGTCATAAAAACAGAGATATTTGCAAGAATTTTAATGCCTCCAGTACATTTTTTAATTACAGATTGAATCCTGATTGTGATGTACTTTCATTTCTTTACCTTAAAATAGTTCATTCTTCATCTACAATTGATTTATATTCTCTCAATATTCCCTTTGCACATTAAAATGGATCATAATCTCATTATTTTCTATGTCCACCTTCCATAACCATCTTACTGACGGTCTATATGTCTGATTTCACAGAGGATCCAGAAGGCATCAAAGTGAACTGTTAACTTTACATAAAAAAATTTACACCTCTATACCAGTTCTCAAAGTTTGCTTTTTCCATTTCACCATTATTGAAGTGATCCCCTCTTCCAAGCTAAGCCAAGTTACTAACACTGTGGTTCCAAAGTCATTAACTTCACTGAACTTTTTAAAGTTTTGTGTATACACGCTACTTACCAACATGATTTAATTATAAATATACAAAATATAAAGCAAGATTCACAAATTGACTTGTAGGCCTAATTATCCTGTCTCTACTCAACTATTTCCTGAATCTATTCACAGTTACTCTGTGGGAATATTTTTTTCTTTTACTTCTGGGACACTACTAAATTGATTGCCACAGGGCAAAGATTCTTATGAACACCTTCAATCTAATCTTCTGAAGTTATTAATGACTAATTATTAATAATAAGCTTTCATTTATCTTCTTTCTTAAACTCAACACAGCATTTTTTGACGTTTTTGAATGTTAATAAAACATTACTTTAGACAAGTGTTTCTCCTATAAACGCGTTTTAGGCCATTCACTTTTACTTTTCTTTAGCTGCTCTTTACCTTTAATATTTCAAAATTTTTCCTGCTTCTGGATTGTCAACCATTTGATTAATGACTCACAGAAACTCAACATTAATCAATAGTGGAAGCCAGACTTGCTTACTGCTAGATTAACTTAACTAGTGTCTTAGTTACTTTTCTCATTGCTGAGACAAAATACCCAAAACCCAAAGTTAAAGGAGAAAAGGCTTATTTTGGTTGACTGTTTGGAGACATTTCAATCCACAGTCTGTTGTCATGAAGGCAGGGTGATATGGCAGAGGGGCATCACAGAAGAGAAAAGAGTTCATGGTGAGCAGAATGCAGCAAATAGCAAAGTAGTGAAGAAATAGCCTGGCTTGCCTTCTGCTTATACACTGGATTGCCTTCGGTTTATACATTGTGTCAGCTTGAGAAGTCTAGAAGTTTAATTAAGTAACTCAGTAGCTCTACATCCTGGGGTGTAGACCACAAGTAGTTACCTGTTCATTGTGTCAGTTTGAGAGGATCAGAAGTTTAAGGGAGAGAGTCAGCAGAGAGCCAGGGTTCTTACTTTGTAAACATCCTCAGCCTGTGAAAAGGAAGGCAAGGAGATTTGTGAACACTACACCCACCCTAGGGAGGGATGACCTGTGTACAATATAAGGGAGGAGAAGAGGCTTGCTCTGGCTCCCTTTTACTCTGGCTGTTTTTGCTCTGGCTGCTGCCCTAAAGTGTTGCCCCTGTGCCATGCCACCTTGCCTTGGAGCCAGCTGATTATGGGCTGAAACCTCCAAAAACTGTAAGATAAACCTTTCCTTCCTTCATTTTGGGTGTCAAGTGTTTTGTCTCAGCAATGAATAAAAATTAACCAAGATACCTTCTTTCTGCCTCTTTATATCCATCTAGATTATACTCACTTTTTATGGTGTCATACACACCCAGGATGAATCTTCCCATTATCCATACCCAGAACTACGCTGAACCAATCAGTAGATTAATTTAGTGATTGTACACTCTTAATCCCAACATCACACTCTTAAGCCAAACATCACATGCTACATGTCCAGCTACCTCTGAAAAACCCCACCTATGACCACATGAGGTTTGGGGGAGAAGTCTAGACACAAACTGTAACAACTAGTGTTTATTATCAGTGCTTACCCTCCTCCTTTATCATTCATCACACTTAGCTAGTTTTCAAAATTCATCTCATTGACTGTCAATTTGATTATTAATATGTAATGCTGCTGAATATATGCATGAAATCTTACTAAGCATACATACATGTATGTGCTCCTTGTTGAGCAATATTTCCAATATATAGAGGTAACACTGAGTACTTTAGCATTCCTCTTTTTTAAGGATATCTGTACTGACTCCAGTTCTTTGCTGTTGCAAATGTGCCATCTATCAATTTAATGCATATTTGTCTAGCATAACTGTCCAAAATTGTTATTACTAGGTACTAAAGAGACTGTGTGTTTAGTCTAATAAAGAATTACCAAATTGCTTTCCACAATATCTGAATACTTTTACACTTACACACACACACAGACACACACACACACACAAAGTAGGGGTTCAGTTTCTCCTACAAAGTTCTGAATTAGGATCTGTCACTACTTTTAATTAACAAGCAATTCTAATTCCACATAGTAGTTTATATGTAATGTAATGTACATTTACATACTATTTCATTTTAATCATTCTGGTAGAAAAGTATTTCTTAAGTTAAATTTATCTAATGGAAAATGATGTTGGGAATTTTCTCATGTGCTTCTTTTCCATCATTCGATTCTACTCAGTGAAATTTCTGTTTACGTATTTTTACACATTACAATTTGATCCTCATCATTGGTCAGTGTTGAGAGCTTCTCATATATTCTAGGTACCAGGTTTGCTTTTATGTGTATTTTGTCAATTCTTTCAGGTCTGTCACTGATCTTTTTCAACCACTTTGTATGAGTATTCTCAAAACAACAAAAATGCTGTTTTGCTTCAATTAATGATGTGTAAATAATAAAGTTGTTCATCAATTGATTGTGTTTTGTGTCCATTTTAGGGTTGTAGTGCACATGGAATTTTTTCTTGTTATTTTCTAGAACAATTTACTATTTTAAACTTTCTTGGTGACCGGAAACCTTAGTGGTATTTGTTGTCACAGCAAACATTTTCCTTTCAAGAGCTACTTTTACTTAAATGTAGAAGGTGAATTGAAGCTAGTAGTTGAACATCGGTCTAACAGAAATTAGATACTGGTTCACCAAGACCTTTTCCAGCACTTTTTTCCCATTTTAGTTATTACAGAGAAAACGACTGAAGGATTGCACGTTTAGCATATTTCTTTCTATTTTGAATTTTCTCGGGTTAAAACAAACCAACTTCTTGAGAATTGGGTTGAACATGATTTCTAAATTGTATTGACACATTTTAATTCTAGTAACACATCACAGTTCAGCTGAAATTTCATACCATGAGTGACAAGGTAGGTACCCAGGGGTCAAAATTTCAGCTTACCTTCACTATTCCATCTTTTCTATTTTTAAACCATGTGTGTTCATAATGCAGGGACTATTCTAAAATACACAAAGAAATAAAATAGCAACATTTATCCACAACTAAAAGTGAAACCATTTCTCTACCTACAACGTGTATGACATGAGGTATGGAGGTGTTCCATACTAGGGCTTCTCCGGTTTTCTGTGAACACAAACAGGATGTCCTATAATTGAAATCACTGTGACACAAACAACTTACAACTACCCCAGGTTCCACAGGTTGTGAGTTCAGTTTCACAATATGACCCCACTTCGGATGTCAATAACACATCTTTTTTATGAAAAAATAACACAGTATGTTTTAACCAAATAATAGGATAGCAGCAGTTATTACTTTGTGTACCATTATCTTCAGAATAGTTACTTGGAGTACAAGACATAAAACAAAAGAATTCTTACAAAAAGAAACAAACAAATAAAAATTTTCTGACTATGGCAGGTTACAAATCCAGGTTGCTGATGATTCTGTTTCCTACAATTGGCCTACAAAACTCACAGAATTCAAGGAATAAAATTCACTTACCACCATCACTTATTTTTTTGTAAAGGCTATTATAAATGGTATGAATGAATAGCCAGATGAAGATGTTCGTGATGTAAGATCTGGAAGGATTCAAAGTGCAAAAGTTTTTTCCCAAGGGACTGAGTTTTAGTATCCTCCTGGTATGTAGATGTGAAAGCTGTTGGAACTCCATAGTTCAAAGATTTTTATTCACAGTTTATCACATTCATTCTCCAGAGGATCTGGCGGAGATGAAGCTGAACATTGTGATTTTCTAATCATAGCTTTGTCTTTCCATTGATCCGAGTTCATTCCAAAACAATCCAGAAACAGTTCGAGGGTAAGCTCTTTAAACACAAAGTAGTCTTTGTACCCAAAATTCCAAGATGTTAGGAGCTCACTGTAAGACAATCGGATCATTTCTATTACTCAGGAAATTACAAAGTATTTTTGTAGCTTTGTATCAGCAATCAGGGACAGAGACAAAATATATGTTTCTTGTTGTGTCATAATTTAGGATCAAAATTTTTTTCTGGGTGTGATTCAAAATGTCCTGTCTTTGCTTTTTTCCAATCCTGAGGTTGAATTTTTTTAACACATTGAGGGTACTCATTTGGCAATCTTTTGCAACATTTTCAGTGTATATAGTTGTGTACAGTGAAATGAGTCAAGGAAAAAAGCTTTATATCATTTAGTTTGGATGAGAAATTTTCTGCCTTTTCTGAATTTTCTTCACCTTAAATAAAAATCCTAGCTTTTTGAAATAAAAACATATTGTCATTATAATACATGTAATGTATAATGTCCCATTGGTATTATTATGATACCATATCATAATGAATTAGTTTTGGAAAAATTCATTCAACTTTTTATTAAAAATCAAAGTAATTTCAATGTATATTAAATTGTAGTTTCTTATTTCAAAAAAACTATTTACAACAATGCTAGTACACAGAACTGAAGAATTTGTGCAACTAAAATTAAAATATATACACAAGGTAAAATGTTGTAGAAAGTAATGTGTGCTATTTTTATAAAAGCAATTAGCTAATTGAACAGGGAAAAGTTGTATCAGATATCTTAAGGCAAAAACTATTTATATGTTGGGGGTTAATTTAAATACTGATTTTTACTCTATTAAGAAGCACTATGTACTAAAAGGGACATTAACATTACCAGTGAATATTGTGTCTATTCCATGCATTACTTTTTCTCCAGCAAAGCAGATTGTGGAGTACTAAGAAGTAAATCACACTGCTAAATGGAACTCAAAAGTACCCAAAAATGTGTAAAATAATTTCTTCAGCATAAGGTGAGCTTGCTATATTGCCTGAACTTGATTTTTTCTTTTTAACTGAAAGTGAATGATGCCATATTAACATGTAGAATATACAAAACAGTCATTTCTCAATACCATGGTTTCTTTACATATGATGACCCTTAGCTATGGTATGTCAATTTAAATGGATGAAAACCTCTAGCAGACAGGTAAAGTTTAGTTCTGAGTACACCTTTGGATGATGACATGTAGGCCAGCAAAGTGACGGGTTAAGGATAACAATAATCTGAAGGTTTCGAGTCTCGATAAATCTGAACGTTTGAAGTCTCTATGGGATAAAAAGGGAAAGAAGGATGTACCCCCGTTTTGAAGAGCTCCAGCCTTCCTGCATTAGTTAAAGCTTAGTGAGGATTGCTAAATAATAGTGCTTGCATTTGTAAAATAAAATACAATTTAGGGTTCTCGGTACATAATTATGTAAGGTAATGAAAAGACAGTTTATTTTGACATTGTAATTTGTAACATATGGAAATACTTAGAGAACTTATAATATTTTTTCACATTAAATTTAGACAGGTAAAAAATAGGAGTCTTTACTTTGGCATTGCTACTAGAATTGTATTCTTTATAAATTGTATGCTCTATTTTTAATATTTACTCTTTAATTCAGGTTTGATTGTCTATTTTGAAATGTAATCAAATATTTATTTATAAGTGGATTGGTTAATATGTATAAAGTTCCAAATGCATTTTTGCATCCATTTTATGGAACCATTTACTAAAATTTGGAGATGCAGTATTTAATTCCTAATATGTAAGGCCTCAAACTTTCTATTTAGAAAGAACCACTCTAGAAAACTTACATGAGTGTCCTAATCAGATATATGTACACGTATGTAAATACTTATGCTAACTAGGTGAACTTGACCATAATACATTCAAAAGCAAGTTTCAAATATATAAACTGTAGGATTAGCATTTTTCAATCACTTGAATTTTCATTTCAAACATATGTTGTTTAGCTGAATTGGATTGACTATAAAGCTAATAGTCTTTAAACTTTATTGACTCTCATTTTTGTGGGCAAATTTCAAGGCCCTAAATTGGTAATTTTTCTTTTTTTTTTTTTTTTTTTGAGTAGATGTCCTAGATTGAGCACATTTCATCTATGTAAAACCTTAGGAAACAGTGAGACATAGTGGTATATGTCTGTAATTCCAGCACTCAAGGGACTGATGTAGGAGGAACACAATTTTGAGTTAGTGAAAATCTGTTTCAAATCTAGCCCCCATAATCAATGCACCCCTAAGTCACCTTTCTTGAAAGATTGCCTAATTGAAAAAATTTTGGGTGAATCCTTAGGATCTATCCACACGTGTTGTACAGTAATTCCCTTGAAGATTTGAAAGCTAAAGTTTAAACTTTTAGAAGTTTCATAATGGCAGTGAAACAGAAAATGAACAGTCTTTAATGCTATTATTGTCCAAACCACAAGCTTAAAATTTTTATCACAGTATTATATTCATACTGAGAAATTCTTAACCTACAGAAATAGCACTCTTAATAAAAAATGCACAGAGATTTAGAGATCATGAAAAAATTAAACAGTGGCATAGGAAGAGGTGTCATCTTGAAATTATATTGAATCTACAGGTTCAATATAATTGGTCTTATCAGGTATCTCAGTCACGGTAAATATGTTTATTTACCAATTACCAAATCTAATTTTTTTCATAGCAGTATGAATAGATTGAGGCAGTTTTAGAAATAACAAATATGAGGTAATAAATAACTCCTGTGTAAAAACTACTGCTCCTATAGTGACACTTATTTCTGTAGCACCCATTTTATTTGTTATATTTAACAAATATATTGGCCTTGACAAGGAAATTCTAAAAAAAAATCTTTACAATGTTCTTATATGATCCATCAATCCAACTATTAGAAACATAGCCCAAGTAAATAAAGTCAGTATGTCAATAATACAGTGCCATCTTCATTACCTTTGAAACATTTTTCACAAAAGCGAACAACTGGAACCAACTTCAGTGACTATCAACAGACAGATCACTAAACAAAATTAAATGAAATTAATAAACAAATAAAAAAAAAGCTATCCAGCATAAAAAGACTGACCTGTCAATTGTGACAAGATGAATGAACCAAGGAGACACTAAGTGAAAAAAATCAGACACAGAAAGCCAAATACAACATGAGCCCATTTATATGAGGAAATAAAAAAACAAAACTCATAAAAGGAAGAGTAAAATGAGATGACAGTGATCTGGGAGAACTGGAGAGGTGTTGGTCTAAGAACATAGAATTTCTGTTAGGAATAAGTTTGGGAGCTTTATCATACTCATGTTGACTACAGTTTACAGCAATTATTGTGCACTTGAAAATTTCAAAGAGAAAAAAAAAGAAAATTTCTAAGAGCATATATTTTAAGAGTTCACTCAACAAAGACAAAACAAATTCTGAAGTTCTCCCATAAAGCTAAAAATGTGATGTAATGCATTGTTAAACAGCTTAATTAAGTCATTTCACAATATATACACATATGAACAACTTATGTTGTACACCATAAACATGTAGGTTTTGTCACTAAAAATAATTTTAAAACACTGTATCAAACCTATTTTGGTTAAAATATATTTTGACTGCATCAAAGATAAAGCCACTTAAAAAATAAAAGGCCCAAGTACTGCAAAAGGAAAACATTCTCCCACTGAGCTAATAACAAGGAAGAACTTTTTGAGGATTTAGCTGTGATGTTGAGAAGTTTAATGACAGTTTGATGGCATTGGGGACCAACAGTCTTGACAGAACCTCTGAGACCTGTCAATCAGGGACAAGTGGGCAGTGTTAGATCTAAGGACCAAGAGAATAAAGGAAATAAAATAGACACAGTCTTGTCTCAGGAGAAATACAAAGTTTTCTGAATCACACATAACTAAAAGAAGCAGCAATAGATGAGAAAAACAATGCCTCATAATGAAAGCAGGAATAACCGAGTACATTATTAACTGAGTAGGTTATTAAATGCTCCCAGTGTTTAAAAGATACTCATCTCCATGTACAAAGTATGTTTAAAATTTCTAGGGAGAGAGAAAACTCTTTTTGTGTTTGAAAGTTATGGGGCTTTTACATGTACTTTCAAAATGACTACTCTTTGTTCTCTTTTCCCATTTCCCATTCTTCTGAATAGCAATTAAATTACAAAAAAAATTCTCTGCATTAGTGAAAATAAAACACTAGCTGAGCTTTGAAACTTGGTCTATGTTCAAACAATTGTTCACAAATGCTCAATTACAGTGGTATTCTGAAATAAAAATTATTTAAAGTAATATTTTATCTGGGTAGTATTTCATTAAAGACTCTAGATATTTTAGAACCTTACAAACTACACAAAAAAATCAGTCACAGATCTAAAAGATATTAAAAATTCACCCAAATTAAAAGCACTACTTCTCACTAAAATTATTTCATGGGAAAATTTATATTCTCAGATAAATGAAATGTATTGAGAAAAGTTGACTTGCTTTTATGTAGTTCAAACTTCTATAAAAGAAGAAAGTAAGATCTACCATTTACAACAACTAAACTCAGATTTATGACTAATGGTTTAAAAACAAAATTTAAAAATTGATAAAAAGATATGAAACATTTTAAATATTCAAAATACTTTAGAAATTATACAAACTATACAAAATATATTAGAAATATCAATACTAACACACTAGCACTTATAGTAAATTAACAAATGAAGTACTTATTAAGGGACATATAAAATGATTGCTATATTTAATACTTTGACTTCTACAACTATTTTTTACAATGATCTGCTCATAAATAAGAATAAAAATAATCCTGACACACCACTGCTTTTTTCTATTTTTTCATTTACATTAATTTAATTTTTATTTTTATCATCCTGACATGTCTCTTTATCGTAGAATTCACACACAAAATTCAATCATGTTTTCAAATATTCTTGAAAGTCACGTAATGATTGATCTTGTACTCAATACAAAATTTAAATGGTTCAGGCTCCATATGCTTTTGGAAAAAGAACAGTATTTTTAAGTGTACATAACAACAAGACCAATAGCAATAATATCTATACAAGTCTTAGTAACTATATTTGGTCATTGATTTAACATCAGTTGTGTCTTGATAACTTATATTAATTGAAAATACTGCAAATAAAAAAAAGAAAATACTGTAAGTTGCAGATTCATTTAATATGCCTAACCTGCCAAACATCATAGCTTAGCAGCACAGTATGCTGTGTGGGTTATTTTCCTTTTTTTTTTTTTTTCTTTTTTTATGAATGACTGGAACCTGCTTATTGCTGCTACTGTCTGGCATCTCTAGAGAGTATGATAGTGCATATCATTCAGAAGTATACCAAAATTCAAAATTTTAAGTGTGAGTTTTATAAATATACGTTCCTTTGTCATGATATAATGTCAAAAATAATGTTAGATCTAAGTTTGAAATTCACTTTAGTTGAAATTACTATAAAAATTTAATAAGTGAGCATTCATTTTGTAGCATTCTTTAGCTTGTGTTAATTATTACTGGTCAATTTTTATCTTTCTAATTTAATCTTGGAGTCTAGTCTTCATAGGTAATTTCAGATACCTGCTCTGTTTCTGTTCTCTTTTCCCACTCTTAGAGATATTATCAAACCTCAGGTCTTCAAATTACACTTAGAAGTGAAGTGCTCTACTGTAATTCTAGTTCTGCCTAAATCTATGCTGATCAACAACCAACAATGGAAAATCTTAAATTTGTGACTTCAAGTAGAATCTTCCTAAAATGAAATGATCAAAATGTTCCTCCTACTCAAAATACTCATAGTTCCTAGGACAACCTGAGATTATTACCAAACTCACTTTCATTAGGTATACTGACCTTTCATTAGGTATACTGTCTCAGAAATAAACAATCAAAGAGAATTTTCAAAATCTCCAATGATCAACTATGTCTTTCAAGGTTACCAATAATCATTGCTATTCAACTCTAACAGCTTCAGTCATGGTATTTTCCATCAGTTTTAACTTTTACTATTTATTCTGTTAATATCACTTTCTACCATAACAAATAATGTACTTATTTGTGTCATTTTAAAAAATTTCTTCACCTACATCCTGTGTAAGAATAGTACCTAGTTAATAGTCAACCCATAAAAAGTATTTTTTGAAGTAAACATTCTCTACAAGTATCATCTATATCTAAATTTGAAGATCTCATTTATGTTCTATTCCTGAATCGAATTAACCACCAACTGGTAAAGAAATTTAAATTTATGTAAATATTCATTAAATTACCTAAATCATTATTTACTGAAATCTATATATTAGCATTTTAAATTATTAATTGACAGTTATTTATAACCTATAATTATTACAGGTTATAAATATTTATAACCTATAATTATGTTAGTAATTAATTATTATGTTAGTAATTAATAATTATTTATTGCTTTTTGAATTTATTAATGACTATTTTGATGTAGAATCAAGACTTTTTAAAAATACAATCTGTTAATTAGATATTGTACATACTTTCTTACAATGTCCAGATACATTGTAAGTTTATCCATTTCCTTGGACAAGAGTGAGATATCTTACAGCTGTTATCATCCTGAATTATTTTTTCTCACCTACAAAATTCTAGTTTTTTCATTATTTTCTAATCCATGTCTCCAATCGCTGATTGTTGTCTTCTAAATAAAAAGTGATTTTTCTTCCAAGTAATTTTCTGCATGTTAGTTTTATAAAATTCTGAACTTGTTTCTTCTAGATTATTATGATTGTTGCTTAGTATTATACTTACCCTGCTCATTTCTATTGCAAAATATTTTTCTTCCCTTACTGTTCAAAGGAACGAAAACCACATTCAGGACGGGACCTCTGGGGAAAACACAACACCCTACTCCCCTGCTGACATTTTTGGTGAGTCAGTCAGGGGATTAAAAAGGATTATTGAGGGCCAGGGATGTAGTTTAGCAGCGTAAATGCCTGCCTGGTGAGCACAAGTTCCTGAGTGATTCCCGGCACAAAAATAAATAAATAAATAAATAAATAAAATAAAATTAGAATTATTGAAACCTGGGGACACAGTCCATATCACCAGTGGCTCCCGGAGAAGAGCAGCAAGAGAGCAGGCCACTACTGTCCAAAGATCCCTGAAACTTCCCAGGCTGGAGTCTGAGACCTTAGTTACTGACATTCTCAGAAACCATGGCTGTGGTACAAATCCTGGCTCAAGCTCAGCAGCAAGAATGTGTTGGTGGGGCCGTGACCTTGGGATTGAGCTAGTTAAAGCAGGTCAGCCCAAAGGGTGCCATTCCAGACCACCATCTGGTTCCTAATCATTCATTAAACCTGATCCTTATAGATAAGAGCTAAAGCCTCAGGTTTTAGGAAACCCATGGAACTCTTCCCTTATTCTCTTTTGAATCTGGTAAGATTTCCTCCTTGTTACTTCTAACAAAAATTCAGGTAATTTGAAAATGTGCCTGATGGCCCACACAGAACAATGGCACTGGTGCCTCTTCAGGCAGAGTTGTCTGCTTACTAGTACTGGAGTCTAACAAAGGATACATCTAGAAACTCTGCCTTCTTCTTCTTCAGGGGATGCCATCTGAAGGACTGTAGGCCTCGTCTCTCTCCACAGGCCCCAGTTTTATGGGGCAGCTTGCTTCAAAAATACCCAATCAGCTAACCATCACCAGGTTCTGGGTTGCTCATCTCTCCCTCCAGGTTCTTCTCTCTCAAAGAAAGAACTGAAAGAAATGAGCAAAAATTAGTGACAAAGTTTATTTGAGAAAGTAAAAGTGAAGAGGAGGGAGAAACTGGCTCTGTAGAGTGAGCTTGGGCCAAATAAAGAGAAAAAGATGATGAAAGAAGAAACAAAACTACATGCTTTGTCTGGGAAACGCAGACTGGCTATCACGAGAAGTCACAAAAGCAAGGTCCTCATGGCCCACTTCTGCTGTTATGCTGTCCAGATCTTGAGGAAATCTGCAAGAACTTCTACATACAGGTCCTGGGAGTGGGGTTCTAGGATCCAAAACCTCATGCTGATGTGAGATCTAGGCCATCCTATTGAGACCTGTTCAAGTTCTCCAGAGAATTCCAAACGTAGCACATTGGGAACTGCTCTGCACATGTGCTCAGGATCTTGTAATTAACAGGTAACACCTACTGCCCAACTCAGCTTTGCCATGCCCTAATCTTGTGCCATGAAAAGTATGATATGCCTGGCACCGTGATGTGGCAGGGAAAACATCTTGCAGATGTCCTCCACTACATTAGGCTGTATCTTTAAAAAGTAGAGACAGTTTGACCTTGAAATAGTCATACAGGCTGTGGAGAGGGCTGAGAAAGGTGCTGGTGCTGCTTTGGGTGGAGAAATTTTCCCAGAGGTAACTGAGTTTCACAAGGATGTCTTGAGCATTCATTGATGTCCTACTTATCCAGGTATCACCCTCTGAAGGACCCCAGACCTAGTCATCTATCTCTGGAGGTCATGTAATGTATTTTCAGTTCACTATAAACTAGAAATACTAAAAGATGGGTACAGAAGGCAGTCTAAATTATGATACTATACTTCAGTTAGAGGTCTTTTTATTTTTTTTAGCAAGAAAAGTGGTGTAAAATCCCTTATGCTCAAGCGTTTATGGATTTTTATCTCTAAAATGACCCTAAACGATGACACTTAAAGAGGCCTCAAAGAAAGACATAGTTGACATCTGTAAAGATCCTGTCCCCAGATGCTCATCTGTCTTACAGTGGAATGTGTATCTCTACTATCTGTTTAAAGAAACCAATGTCACCAAGGAATCTCCTCATCCTCCTCCTTATAATCCTCAGGAACTCCACCAAAGGCTACAACCCCCCAAAAATCCAATATTTTCTCAAGATCCTGGTATGTTTGTATATGGTCCTCTAAAGCCCCATGACCCAATTGATGGACATGTCCTTTTCTGTTTTAAACAATCCAGATTTAAATGTGGATAAAAGGAGAACTAAAGCAAAAAGAAAGATAGAAATTATGACTGCTGCAATTAGCAAAGCTCTAAGCATGCCCAAATCAGACAAGGAAAATCCCAGGGCCGATCAAAGTCTGCTTTATATACATAGAAACTGTAAGCTGGGCACCCAGCTGTACTAAGACCTGCTCTGTTTATCAAGGGACTATGTGCCTGGTTTATGTCAGTGGAGGTTTGCTGGTCCCCACTTTCAGAGAGGGTCTAAGCCAGCCAAAATCCTCACCTTCCACTCTGAGGAAAGGACTGAAAGATCCCAGGTCTATCTGTAATGTCCCTGTCCACACATATCTCCATCATCTTTTAAAAAATGTGGCAAGTGACTCTGAATATCATGGGTAAGCAAATGCACTGTTTTAGAGTAGTACTTCTCTACAAAAAATTAAAAAAAATGACCAAATAACACTTTTCTAAATCCATAGCCATAATTGGGGTCAAGAGAAGCCCTAGTCAGAGTTTCTATGCTCCTACTTTGTTAGTTGTCCCAAAGTGTCCTATTAATAACACTGAGGGGCAATTTTCATTTCTAGTAAAATCTAAAGCAGAGTTTGCCTACTGAGACTATCCCAGGTCTTGCTTCCAGGTTCCCCTCTTGAGATTACTCTTAATCCTGCATCACTGATTTCTGTAGGCTTTCAGACCTGTACAAGCTGGTAAGACACCAGCGATCATTCCTTCTAAGATCTTGAGGAGGTGTGGATCACTGACAAAAGTAGTTTTATTCCAAAAAGCAATCAAAAGACATGTTATAAAATTGTCAGTAAACAACAGGTTATTGAGGTCTAACCCCTTTCCCCAAGGACCATGCTTCAAAAAGTAGATCTCATAGCCCTTACTTGGACATTGATAGAAAAAAAAAAAAGGCAGTTAAATATCTAAGCAGACTTCAAATATGCCATTCTACTGCTACATGCCTGTGCAGCAAACTAAGAAGGGGTAGGGTTTGCTAAATAGTTAGCACAAGCAAAACATTCTGCAACTTCTTAGATACTGTCTGTCTCTCAAGCAGATCACAATTATCCATCACAAGGCACAACAAAGAAAAGCATCAAAACGTTGAAAAATCAAAAGCCTCATACAGAGGCAAAAAGTGCAGCCTTACAGCTCCTCAAGATCCTATCCTTATTACCAGTTTCTAAAAAAAAAAAAAAAAAAAAAAAAAAAAAAATTCCTTCTTCAACCAATGCAGTAAAAATCTCTAAGAATCCTACATAAAAATGGTCACTCAAATAGTCACTGGAATAGGACCAGAAGCAACAACCCAACAGGGTTGCAGTGCTTGCCCACTCTGTGCTTACAATAATCCTGGCAAGGTTTGACCACCTCCTTTGTTAAAATCTATACAGAAGGAAAAGAACAAACTCTGAAGAGGACTGGCAATTGTAAAGTCAGTGCCACCTGAACTGTCTTAAACAAACAAACAAACAAGCAAAACTTCTGTAAACTTCTAAAAGACTTAAGACTCCTCTTCAAAAATTCAAAACTCCAACATTTTTTCTGGAATAAATAGAGTCACTGATGACACACTAATCTACCACACATTAAATGGATTGTGTATTAAAACACCTATTTTTAATTAAGCCCATAATGCGGTAGTCTTGTTACAACTTCAGCTCTCAGGGGTTTGGTAGTCTGCCTAATGTCCTTTGCCATATTTTCTCCTCGATAAGAAGCATGAAAATCTCTAATTGCTAAATCTGTTAGAGTTCACCTTTTAAAACACACCCAAAATAGTCTAACCTATTCCTTCTCATGCTCGAGCTCTATATCCCCAACAATAGTACAGCTTTTGTCTTCAGGGCTCTAGATGATGATCCAGACTATGGCCCATAACTCTTCTGACAAAATCACCAAGTTTTACCCCAGTAAACAGACAGGGACACTAATTCTTTTCTGATTGTCTTCTGACAGATTTTTTTTCGACCCAGCCTGTGAGCCAAACAGCCTAAGGTAGTTGGAAAACACATAACCCCCAGTAGATAAGGTCTACATTCCCTTTCAACTGAAAGTAATGTCATAAATAGAGACTGCTGAAGCCTCAGCAGTCCATAAAAATTATGGAGATTTATGTCTCTCAGTGAGAAATGAGGAAGGAATTTAGGGTGTGGCAAAGAAGCTGGGCAGGCAGATGCAACCTGGCAGCCACGGAGATTCAGGATATGCACAAGAATGCTTCCCAAACCCTGCATGGGAGACCAATCTGAGAACGCTCTCTTTGATTCTTGTTGCACTAAATCAAACAAGTTTTTGATAAAACAGCCTACACTGGCCATCAGAATGGGAGTATAAAACTCAGTGGCCGCTGGCCTCATGGCCACTGCTGCCTTCCTTTCTTAGTAGCCCCCCTCTGCGTGGGGAGTGTATTTTCTTTCCTACTTTAATTGACTCACACTCACTCTGAAGAGCACTTTTCAGAGCACGTCTTTCCCTTGCTTTCCTTATCTTTAATACCTTTAGAAAATACCTATGAAGCATCTTCCCATTCAGTTCTTTGCTTAGAAGAAGAGACTGGAATGTCCCCTGGGTAGCATACAACAGCTCAGATCCATGGTCAACTAAATCATTTTACAAGCTAGGTGTGGCAGCACATGCAACAATCTGGGAGGCTGAGGCAGAGGGATTACCTGAGCAATGCGTGTATCAATTTAGTGAAACTCAGTCTGAAAATAAAAAATATAATGAGTTGGGGATATAGCTCCATGCACAGGCCCTGAAATCAATTTCTAGCACCACCTTTCCCATACAAAGTACCCCTCAATAGAGCCGCTAGAAAAATTCAAAGGGTAAATAGAATAATGACTATTAATCTACAAAACTGCCAAATAGAAGCAAATTAAAATATCAGCTGCAGAATATGTTTCATTATGTTTATTTAGCAAACAATAAATCATGAAGAATTGTCCTCAATAACAAAAGGAATTGCAATTCTATTTTTCATATTGAGAATGAAGTAAATCACATTTGATTAGTCATGAAATGATAAGACACTTTTCTATTATGTTTTTCTGCAATTAAACATATAGCAAAAATCCCAATATAGGTATCTGTATTAAGATATGGATATATTTTTCAAGGACACAGTCTTCAGAATTTTACTTTTGGTGGACTTTATTGTTGAAAAACTTAATGTTGCTTTTGGATCCTGATAATCTGAAAACAACTCTGGTCATATACATACATGCCTCTGTAGTCAACAGTATACTTTTCTACAGTTCGATAAAATTGGAATAATTTGTATTTTTTCTCACTCTTGCTCATGAAAAATATTTTTTATTTTTTTAAATTTTCTTTTATCTAAAATGAGGATGGGACATTTTTCATGTCTAGGTACATTCACATTACATATTCTAAGACTCTCAGTTTAAAGTAAGTGACTCAAAACAAATGTTCAAGGTATTGCTGTAGTGCTGCTAATATGTGGTTACAACACCAATTTGGATTCCTTTGCAACAGGAACAGTGACTGGAGAGATGAATTTCAGGGTCCAATG
The DNA here is from genome assembly GCA_004363535.1 of Dasyprocta punctata. NCBI lineage: Eukaryota > Metazoa > Chordata > Mammalia > Rodentia > Dasyproctidae > Dasyprocta > Dasyprocta punctata. The sequence goes on along the minus strand of RJWM01003502.1, from coordinate 60,139 downwards.
CCTGTAATCTTGGAATAAGTAGGCAGCGATGGCACAAAGCACCAGAATCATGTCAATAAGCAACTTTCATGTTGGCACCATTCCCACAATCTGAAATCCTCCAATTCTTTATCATATTCTGAGAAATGTTCTCTCATTAATTTCAAAGCCAATTTGAAATTATTTGATACTATGATACATCTAGTAATATTTTGGTAATTTTTATTTACTTGGTGCTGACAAATCCATCAAAATGATTTTTTTTCATTTTTTATACATAGGTGACATAGCAACTGAACTTAAGAGTTCTAGTGAAGGCTAAAGGACAATGCTTGACTTGATGGGCTCATCATGTTATTTAACTTTATTTTTCTCTTAAAGTGCCAGAATAGGTAGCATGGGACCTAGTATCCATTAAGTTTACAGTAAGTGGAAAGGTTTCTATTGTTTCACTCATAAATAGGATGTTCATGGACTAGAATACAATGAAAATAAGAGTTATTGATGTAGACATATTGCACAAATTTTAGAATGTTATAAGAATGTTTAGAGGAAAGGTACAGAGTAGGTTAAGAAGGATATAAGTATAAGAAGGGAAAAGGAAAAACGTGTCCTTTCCAATTTTAAACAGGATAGATCTCAAAATAAGATTGTCTGGGAAATAATGGAAGGCAAGTGAAGGATTTTGCCCTGTTTATATCAAATAATCACAAAAAATTCTACAAAGGATACAATCAGTGCAAAAGTATAATACTAATGCCTTGTATGTTCCTAAAGATGTTTGTAGATGTTTTCATATGAAATTTAACATACGAAAACATTTTGTACCTCAGGGGTAAGAGTGTCATATAAATTCTTTCTAATAAAAATAATCAAATGGTTTTCCTGAATGATAGTCTTTAATCATTTCACATAGACCAGTAATTGAAATTGCTTACAAGTGACTTTTATGTTTTTAATTGCTTAATATTATCAAGAAAGTTTCCTAAAATATTTACTATATTTTAGAAAATAATTAGAGGAATTGGAATTTATTATTTGATACATATATATTAGTATCAATAATGTATGAATTAAGATACAAACTATTAAATTCTAAAATTCCTAATAAAATATGAAAAAAAGATGTCATTGAAGCTAATCTTTTTTCCTTAGAAAAAGGAATTCTTGTTTTCTACCCCAATTGTTAGTTCCTTCTTGTTCATATTATTTCTTGAATCTTAATTAATTCCTTAATAGTTAAATGCTACAGTTCTTACAACTACAAACTGATTAGATTATTGACAGTGTTTATAATCATTGGATCAACCATAAATACTTCTTAACTATAAATTAGTATGGCAAAAATACACTTTAAATAAAATGTGTTGATTATTTTGTTTATAGTAACAGATGCAAGGGTTTCTCAAACGTTAAGCTACCAGTGATTAATGAGAAATGTCACAAAAAAGTGTCTGACTTAGGAGATCTGACATAGAGGATGATTCTGTCTCCTGGATAATGCCAGTTTTAGCAAGGGTTTATTCCATATAATGAGACCTATTTTATATATGCAAATGTTAAATAACTGAGTATACATACAATATATTAATAATGTACAAAATATACTATAGTATTTCACAATGCATAATGACATTATTTCCAAATCTGAATACATAAAACAGCTTTTCTTAACAAATATCTAGTATCACTGCTGCATTGTTGACTTTATGAAGATGTTTGAAATAAACATTAAAATTGCTACAAAGTGTAACATTGTATTAGGATACAACATATTACATTGTTATTTTTAGTTGATGATTAAAAAGAAACTATGATATATTGCATATGAGTCTAAACATATGAGAGATAAAAGGCCAATTTTAACTGCATTTTTGTATCTTTCAACACACTTTTTTAAACATTAAATTAATGAATAATTATTAATAATTCTGCTTAATTAATTGTTACATTCTTTGTTCAATTAATTAAGGGAATCTATGAAGCAAGTTCTGATCTCATTTAAATTTTCAGGTAGACCACAATATACATTTCAGATAGAAAAATACTTCATAAATCATCTGTGTATATACACAGCAGACACAATCATGAAAATGAAAATGAGACAGCTATATCATAAATTTTTATTCTAGCTAAAACTATGCTGTAGATGTTCATCCAGTACCTCATAGTGTGTTGAACTGTAGGCTTTGTATTAATATTTACATAAAGATTGTGTCATTGCAATCAGTTGTCAACCGTGTTGAATAGTTGCTGTATTTTCGTTTCTTAGTTTGATATATGAATTGGCGAAAATATCAGCATATGTCTGCTTTTAATTAAATGTGACTTATTTATGGGGTTAAAGTATTCTCGAGAAATGCATCACATCTCATTTACAGAGACTAGCTCATTAGTCAGTCCAAAAATAACCATTGTTATTCTAGTTCATCTCAAATTTACACTAAGATTGTCATATGTTTTGTATTTTTTGACATCTTATCCCATTAGAATATAAATAGCTAATATGTTGTCTTTAAGTGGATATATATTTTAATATTACTTGAAGAATTAATATATAAGAGAACTATCTGAATTAATTTTGACAAATACATTAAATAATATCAATGTATGATATTGATTTTTCCCTTTATTGGCAGAGTTTGACTCCCATATCTGTCTCCCCTTAGTGAATGATCCGCTTCTTCAATATTCCAACTTTCTTAATACCCTGATACCTAAATCTACAATAAAATGCTATAAATCTATTTTTATATATTTTTTTATTTTAAAGAAGCAAAACAGAAAAAAAAAAGGTAGAAGAAATACAGAATTAAAAAAAAACAGGAAGAAATCAATACTAGTCAATATATTATACATTGTGGTCTTAGAAGTAGTTGTTCACAGCCAGGCGTGGTGGCTCATGCCTTTAATCCCAGCACTTGGGAGGCTGAGGTAGGAGGAGCGTTGTGAGTTCGAGGCCGGCTTGGGCTACAACGTGAGCACAAGGCGGGCCTGAGCTACATAGTGCGACCCTGCCTCAAAAAACTAGGGCCGGGAGTTTGGCTCAGTGGCTTAAGCATCTGTCTGGCAGGTGCGAGGTTGTGAGTTCGATCTCCAAAAAAAAAAAAAAAAAAGAAGTACTTGTTCAAGTTATGAGATCTAGGCATAAAAAATGATCAGACAAACAACGACAACTCAAAGTACTTTTTCTGATGAGCTAACAAAGAATTAGTAGTATAGTTATCCATCTTGCATATTTATACATACATACAGTTGCATGTGTATATCTACAAACATAATCTTTTCCTTTCTTCCATTTCTCCTTAAATCTATTTTTATATAGAAAGCCTGCCAAATATGTTTCCTTATAAAAAATCACTAATAAAATGATTCCAGTGATGAATCCTTCAAGTTCTAGATAACAGAATCATTATCTATCTTATATTATTCCCTAATTCCTGCTTATTGGTGTTCCAAAAGTATGTTAATCAATGGGATGAAATCTTTTATATTATAGTACTGAGATGTATGGCATAAAATACATTATAAAAGAGTTCTTTACAATTTCAAAAGAAGTCCTTTTTGGGTTTGAAGCTCACCACACTAAAATTATAATGTTTATAGCTGAGAATATATTCATCATCTAGTTTTTCATCTTCACTTTACAAATGCATTAGCTGACACAGCCTCCTGAAGTGATTTTGAAGGATAACACATTAATGTTTAAAAAAATGTAAAATAATATTAACTTTTCTACCTCTATTTAGTTTTTAGCCACAGTTTAGAAGATGGAAGTATATATGCTGTATTTAGAATTTGATTCAAGATAAAATACATACATATTTTTTATCCTAGATTATATTAGTTATTTGTGCACCTAATTAAACTGATTTCAAAAATTTATCTTTTATTTTGTAAACAGCAGTACCTTTTTTTTCAAAAGTTTGTGAATCTATCCTTTCCTCATTCTTTGTAAATGAAGAACACATTTTAGAAACTTTCAGCATAAAGATCTGACAATAGATGCATTTTCTCATAAGGAGAATTCATTTTCTGGCATCTACAGAGTGTTAAGAAATTGGAAAGATCCTATATTTTGTATTTGTCCTTCATCATAATGGTGCTCAATTCTTATTTAATCACCACTATAAAAGAGATTGAGGTTTAAATATAGTCAGGAAATGAGTTAATTTTATGTCAGGCCTACTAGAAAAATGACTACACTAACCTTGCATACAGCATCAGATGCAATGTATTAGCATGAACATTCTTCAAAAAATATAAATAGTTACTGAAAATTGTCTTAGGTTGAACATGAAGTGAATATTTCTTAATTGGTATGTATATTTCAACAGCATAAAAATTGTAAAAAAGAATACTTTTCACCACAGACCCCTGTACATTCTTTTATACATAATCAAATATTTAACTTTAGAAAAACAAACCAAGCAAAAAAATTTTTTCCTTCAACTGAAACTAAATCTAAATTACACATTGTACTCTGAAATGAAAATATTGTTTTACTGGAGGACATATTTAACCCCATAGAAATAAACAGGATACTGTTAAATTCTTATTAAAGTATTACTAACTGTAGTAGTTAAATTTGTGTCAACTTGACTGGTGTGGGGGCCACAGAGTTGATTAATAAAACAGGCTTCTGATGTGTCTGGTGGGTTGTGGATGCCTGACTTTGGGTAGCATATGTGGTCTCTGGCTCTGTTCCCTTCCTCTGTTTCCCAATGGCCATGAATTCAGCATCTTCAGCTCAGCCAAGCCCTTCAACCGTGATGTTTTGTTCTGATCATGGGCTAAATGCCCCCGCTAAACCATGAGCCAAATTAAATCTCTCCTCTGTTAAATTGCAAATGCTGGATATTTTGTCCCAGCAATGGGAAAACTAACTAAAACATCAACAATAAATTCTATTTCTAGAGTCTAGAAACAGACATAAACCACTCATATATTTGCAAGCTAAAATGCTTGTCAGGTAGTTCAATGGCACATGCCTGTAATCTCAAGCCTCGGGAGACTGAGGCAGCAAGATCACCATGACTTTGAGGCCACCCTCAGCTACATAGAGAGTTCAGGCTAGCCTGAAGTAAATAGCAAGACCCTGTCTCAAATAAATAAATGAGTAAATAAATAAATCACTAAGAGGAATTGTTATGATATTTGGCATATTTTAAATGTTTTTAATATCTTTGTTCTCTACACTTTCCATCTTTATTTCATCTTAAAGAAATTATTCAATGAATTTCTGTGTTTTTAGCTTTCTCATATCTATCCTTTTTTACACTTTGTGCAGTGTCTTTCGCTTATTTGTGTTTTATTTTATCTTATATTATTTTCCTTTTGAAAAGCTGTAAGAAATTTTTTTTTTTATTTAAGAGAAAATGGACACAAAAGAGAAACAAAAAGCAAAAGAGACAAACAAACAACAACAACAAATCTGATACGTTAACATTACAGGTTTACAAAATGAGATGATTGAAATTTGACAGTAGTTGTAATATTGCATATCATTACCTTCAAAGAGGTTCTTCAGATTAACAGATATAGACATGTAAAATTGACCTAATCATGTGAGTATTAACTGTTCTTTTTCAATAGCTAATGCATTTAGTAATATAGTCATTTTTAATGTCCTATGTATACCTATTTATAAATTTATGTCTTTTCCCTTTTCCCTTTTCCCTTCCTTCCTTCTTCCTTTCCCCTTAGAATACCTCTTGCTGTCATTAAAATAGCTGCCCATATCATTAGGCCTAATGTAATCAAACAAAATAGTCCAGAATAAAACCAATAAAAAATAAAGCAATGGTCACAGAAAAGAGAAACAAAAAGCTAAAGGGACCAACAAACAACCACAACATATCCGATACTGTAACATTACAAACTGAGATGATTGGAATTTGACAGTGATTGTAACATTGTATATCATTACCTTCAAAGGGGTTTCTCAGATTGACAGATATAGACCTGTAAAATTGACCTAATCATGTAAGTATCAGCTATTCTCTCTCACCAGTTAATACATTTAGTAGTATAGTCATTTTAACCATCTTATGTATACCCTCATGTAAATCTATGTCTTTTTCCTTTTCCCTTCCTTCCTTCCTCCTTTCACCTTGCAATACCTCTTGTTATCTTCAAAATAACTGCCTATACCATCAAGCCAAATACAGTCAAACAAAATAGTACTGAATAAAACCAATAACAAATAAAACAATGGAAGCAATACATAATAATACAATGTTGATTTCTATAATGTCTCATGTTGTCGTCTAAGCAGTTGCCTATATCATCTGTCATAATACAATCAAACCAAAATAGGTTAAAATCATTCAAAACAGAACAATGAAAGCAATACCAGGTTTTAAAGCAAGGTGATCAAATATTAATAAAGCTACCCTATTATATTTTGTTATCTTTAAGATAACTGTCTCTGTCATCATATATAATAAAATTAGGCAGGTCAAGGTAGAATAAGATTAAACTAAACAGCTCACTGAAAACAATACTGTACTCAAATCCTGATGATGGATTTTTCAATTGTCTGCCCCACTCGGTGATATCTTTCTGCCACTGTTTCTGGAGCTGTGGACTTTTTTTTATCTCTCTCTAAAATGTCCTTCAGTATTCTTTGCAGGGTTGGCTTGGTGGTCATAAGTTCCTTTAGTTGTTTTTTGTCATGGAAGTATCTTGTTTCTCTATTGATTTTGAAAGATAATTTTGCAAGGTACATCAATCTGGGTTGGAAGTTGTTTTCTTTCAGGGCTTGAAATACTTCACTCCAAGCTCTTGTTGACCTGATGGTTTGTGTTGAGAAGTCTGTTGTGATTCTGATGGGTTTTCCTTTGTAGGTGATCTGTTTCATTTCTCCAATAGCTTTTAATATTTTGTGATTGTGTTGAATTTCTGGGATCTTAATTATTATATGTCTGGGTGTAGGTATATTTTGGTTATGTTTAGCTGGATTTCTACATGCTTCAGTTATCTGAAAGTCACTTCCTATTCCCATTCTTGGAAGGTTTTCTGAAATTATTCCTGTAAATAAGCTTTTAATTTGATTTGTATTGACCCCTGCTTTTTCACTCACACCTTTTATTCTTAAATTATATTTCTTTGGGTTGTCTTGCAGTCATTGTATTATTACTTCCAGGTTTCTTGTTATTTTTAAGAGATCTTTCTTTTCACGATCACAAGCTTCAAACCCGTCTTCAAGGTTTGAAAGTCTATCTCTAGTTTGAAAGTCTTCAGGTGTTTCTGCCAGCTTTCATTGGAGTTTTTGATTTCCTGGTAGTCTCTTTGAATCCGTTTCATGTATTCTGAACCTTTTTTGTATTGTTGATTCCAGATTTCCCTCATTTTCCTATGCTCCATTTTTTCATCTATGTCTGCTTTAGAGATGCCTAGCAATTCTTTTATTATGTTTTTCATTTCTTCTTTTAGTTGAGGTAGTATTTCTGCTCTAATTTCTTTTATAGCTTCATAAAGTTGTTTCTTTACTCCAGTTGTCATCACTGCAGACACTTTAGTTGTGGGACTCCTGACGTCTTCTGCGTTTGCTTCTCCTGGATTTGTTCTGCTTGGATGGGAGGCCAGAGACTGCCTTGTGCTTCTTTGTCTTGGCATATTTCTGGATTGTTCTGGACAAGTGTGTATCAGGGATCTTGTCATTTCTCTGGAGAGAGCCAGTGCTGATTGTGGGTATCTGATGGTTATCACTAGGTGTGCTGTTACAGCACTGTCCGCTGTTTTTCCTCAGCCCATCTCATCTCCTGCAATGTCCAGCACAGTGTGTGCAGGTGGGGTCGCCACCTGGGAATCCGGGCTGTGGAACTTCCACTATCACCCCTAGTGTGTGCGTGGAGCTCCGGTCTCCATACTAAGGCAGTCACCTGCTGGGACCCTCCGGGGCTTGGTTGGAGCAATTTCTGTGGGATCGTGCCCAATTAGGAGTGGTTCCAGTCCGGAGATGGCCACCAGTCCCTTGCTCTCCCTTGTGGGGTGTTGGGGTTTGCTGCACTCACCACCCAGTTTTAGTCCACTGCCACTTTCCTCTGACTGTGCCCTGCTGGGCGGGAGGCCTCCAGGGTTGCTGCTGCTGCTACTGTTACCACCGCTGTGGCTGCAGCACTTTAATCGTGCATCCCCAGGTTCCTGCAACTCCCACCACAAAGTGGGTCGGGCTCCAGGCAGAGGCACCACCAGCTACCAGAAGCTTGATTGCTTCTTTTTACTTTTTCTGTGGGCTTCAATTCTCACTTTAGATTGTTCCTGGGTCCAGAGGACCCGCCTCCTTCTTTTTTGTCTTCCCCATGTTATTATATTCCAGCGTTTGGAGGGTATTTTCAGGGAGGCTGCTTATCCTGCTGTTTACCATTCTGCCATCTTATCCCACCCCCAAGAAATTATTTTTGAAGTTTGATTACCTGTAAAAATATATTAAAAATTTTAAACAATTTGAAACATTTTATTGGAACACATTTACTTTTCATGAAAATTTGAAATAATCACTCCTTATAAGTTTAATGAAAAAAAAAATGAAACTGCTTCCATTAATCAAATATTTGAAATTGGACCAGAATTCTAAATCAGCCTAAATTATTTTTGATCACTTTGATAGCATAGGGTTGATTCATATGTATGTATAAAATTTATGCTTTTTAAATACTAAACTCATTTAGACACTTGCAAACAAAAAGGCAGAGATTTCTTACAAAAACTCATACTCATGAAAGTACATGAATATGTGAATCCACTAGTAAACTTACTGCAATTCCTCTAGAAAAATGAGTCTTATCTCTTATGACATATTCTTTTGAAAAATATATTCTCTCATCTATGTTTTGTTATGTTTTGATATGGACAATACTGATTTGAAAGCATGTTGCATAATTCGTTGTGTCTTTTCATGATATAAATTATTTTCTAAACTGAATTTGTTGACATATTGAATAAAAAATTCACTTTCTAGGGCAAAGGTTTTAGCTCAGTAGCACAGGCACTTGCCTAGCAAGTGTGAAGCTGTGAGTTCGATCCCTGGTACCAAAAAATAAAAAGAAATTGTTTTCTATATAACTTCAGACTTTTTTTTAATGTCCAGTGCAACTCATTTTACCTACAAAAATATCTGGCAAATGTGAGATTATGGCATATTTGAAAAATATTTTCCCCAAGAGATGTTTTGCAAAGATCTGAAAAAGTAGTTACTTTTCATAGCTGTAATATTTTTTCAGTTAAATAAACTTACTCTGAAAAGTTATATACTAATACCCTTTTTATTTTCCATCATTAATTTAAAGAAAACTAAAGAGAAAAATTAAACAGTAGAATAAAATTTTGCAATGTAGGCTTGAGCTTTGGACAACTAAAACTTATCATGTTAAGATGTTTTGTTTTAGTTTTCTTACATTGCCTAGGATATAGGATTATCCAAATATAGTATGTGTTAAATAAATGCTTATCAAATCAAATTAATTACAAATAATTTTGTAAATAGAATACATACATTTAATGAAATTTGCTTTAATAACATATTCAATAATTACATAGTATACAAATGTTTAACTGTGTTCTCCTTCATCACTGATTCTTTAATCTTCATATTCCAAAATTTCAGACTGTATTACTGACTCCTAGTTGAATTCTAATGCCATTAAGTGGAATGCAACTGTTAACTATCTACTAGAAGACACATTTTTGTTCAAAATAGTTCCTCATTTAATAATGTATTTACTGATTAACTGAATTTTACTCCATTTCTTTTCTGCAATTAACTTGCAATAAAATATACTAACATTCTTATTTGTTAATAGTATGCCAAACTATAAATTTAAATGACCAAATGCAATTTATTTCAATTATCAACATTTAACTTACTTCCTAAATAATTAAACATAATCCAATGAATTAAAGCTCTTTTAACATAAACAGAAGAGTTTTTCAAATATTATATAAAATAAAATAATAAATTAGGAACCATTATTTACACCTCATAGTATTTCAGTGGGGTAAAAAATTGAATTGCAGTGACATAGCTCAGTAGTTTAAAAACATGAACTTTTAAAATATTTTACTAATAATTAAAATACTAACAAGAATAATGTGTTTAGCATTCTTAGTTACTTTTTTTCTGTAATAAAAGTCACTTGGTTTGGGCATTATTCTTCATCAGTCTTATAATCTAACAATAAAATGATTTCATCTGAAAACAGGGAAAAGTACATCTGGATATCATACTTACTAGGACTAAGAATTGAGACTGCTTACCTTAATAGGGTCTGTTTTATCTCTTTCATGATTGTTCAGACATGACTCTAAACTTATCTCTATTTTTGTTTTATGAATTCCTTGCACAGTAACCTATTAGGCAGGCAAAGAATTTACTTGTCACATAATCATTTATTTACTAAGTCTTCTTCCAAGGCAATTACCACATTTAGTCCCCAATCCCTAACTACTGTTAAAACTATGGCTAACTTTAATATGGAAGATCAACATTAAAACACTTAAATTTCAATCTAAATATCCTCTAAAAACCTTTTGGTTCTTCACTTTTCTTTGTTGAGACACTGCTAAAATGTGTCAAGGTATGTTCTAGATAGTTGGATTGCTGTGAAAACATCATATTGTCTGTCCAGTGTAAAAACCTGAAATAGTAAATAAGATCCAAAATGTACAACAGTTATTGTGAAAGGGAAAGGGAAAGAAACTGCTCAAAAGAAAAGAACAACTGGAATGAGGGAAAGAAAAAAAAGAAAGAAGGGAAAAGACATATATATATATATATATATATATATATATATATATAGAGAGAGAGAGAGAGAGAGAGAGAGAGAGAGAGATCTATCATATATATGATAGATAATTATACTACTAATCTCTGTTAGTTCATCAAAAAAAGTTTTTACTTGCATTGTTTGATCATTTTTTCATACCATTCTGAGTAATTACTTTGAAGATAACAATATGCAATATAGTAGCTATTGTTACTTTCTTATTGTTTTGTTTTGAAATCTTTTTTTTTATTCTTTGTTCATTTTAAAATTTTTAAAAAAAGAAAAAGAAAAAGATGACAAAATAATGCTTTCTTTACTACTGTGAGTTTTGGGGAAACTAATCTCAAATTATCATTAAATTTGCCATGATACTACTTTTCTACTTAGAGCCAACAGAGACTTCTCTGGATTAATGACTTCAAAGTACTGCTGAAGTTCAGATAGGATCTCAGTCAGGTGGTAGCATGTGAGATTGGGTGACAGCTGTGTTTTATTTTTGATGCTGGAACACACAGCTTGCCCCAGAAAATGAAGGTGAAAAGCTTGGCAAAGTTGCCTGCTCCCTTTCTTTGGCCCTCTTATTCTAGTTCATTTATATTGAGTCTAGCAGTCAAATTTATTTGAGAAAAGGAGTTATGATTATTCTTTTCTGTGCTTGGGGCAAGAATTTTCTCTGCACTAAGTGTCACTTTGAAATTTCTGTTATACTACTCTGTCTGAGATAGGAGATTAGGGTGCAGCAAAAAAAAAAAATCTGGTTGGAAAAATCTGTATGACCTGTTAATGCAAGATCCTGGACACATGTGCATGACAGCTCCCAGTGCCCTACATATAGACTTCTCTGGAGAACTCAAACAGGTTATCAGTAGGACAACCTAGACCTGACATCAGCCTGAAGCATGGGATTCTAGCACCACCTGTCAGGACCCATATGTAGACATTCTCACTGGTTTCCTTTAGACTTGGACAGCAAGAGGTGAGCCATGAAGACCTTGCTATTGTCTTTCATGATAGCCCATGCTGTTTTTCTCAGGTGCAGCATGTACCTTTATCTTTGCTCTTACCCTCTGTGTTGGTTACTTTGTTCTTGTTGCTGAGACAAGATACCTGACACCCAAAATTAAGGAAGGAAAGGTTTGTTTAGCTTACAGTTTGTGTAGGTTTTGGTCTATGATCAGCTGGCTCCAAGGCAGAGTGGCACATGGCAGAAGAGCAACAGTTCATGGCAGTAGAAGACAGTAAAATCAGTAACAGCAAAAGGGAAGGCGCATGCAAGAGAAGACTCTTTCTGTCCCTTATTTCGTATTTAGGCTACCAATCCTAGAGTGGTTGTAGCACTCACATCCATAATCCTAGCGCTAGACAATGAACCAATTACAAACTCTAGATTTAGTAGCTTCCAAAAGGCACACCTTCATGACTTCATGAAGCTTTGAGGGAACATCCAGATATAAACCGTAACACCCTCTTTTTCTTTAGTTGGCCAAAGTTTGCTCTAAAGAGCCAGTTTCTCCCCACGCTTCTCTTGTATTTTCTTGAATAAATATGGCCAATGCTTTTGCTCATTTTGTTCAATTCTATTTCCAAAATGAGAAGAACCTGGAGTCTAACTCCAGAGGGAGAGGTGAGCAAACCAGTACCAGTAATATTTCGCTGGTGAGCCACTTTTAGAAGCTGGCTACCCAGTAACATGTCCACATTACCTGTATGACCAAATAGAAGATATTGGGTTGGTTCTTGGGAGAGAGAGATGGTTTAGGTTCCATAATTTATTGACACTAAAAAATAGTCTTTATCATGACACCTTTCTTGCTTCAAGAGGATATCACTGAGGTTGAGATTTTGGCTTCAACACAAAATCAACCATAACAGCATCAAAATTCTTTCCCATTTCCCTTATCTCTTCCTTCTTTCATTCCTCTCTTTTAATATATGATACACATATTCATATACATAATTTTACTCAGTCAATGCTATAACAGTTTCACATACTCTCATCACATAGAAAGACTTCTGTGTTCAAACTGTATCTATTCTTAAAATAAAGTCCTAAAGAATTATGTATACATTTTTCCTTGAACAATGTCTTGAGGTACACACAATGTGTGAAAGAAAAACATACTGACTAGACTAATTGCAGTTATTATTTAAAATGATATAATTAAAAATCTTTGACAAATTTACCCTTAAGTAATAATTAATAATTGATGAAGTCAGTCCTTTACTTGGAAGCATACAAGTAGATATTAAGCTCCTAAAATAATTTATACTCAGAAAATATTATTAAAACTTTTATGTCTTGTTTTTGTTTATATTTTTAATCTGGATATTATATTTCTATTTTTAGTATTTCATTTCTGCTTTAGTCAGCTTTCCATCTCTCATTTGTGGCATAGGCACCACTCACTTGATGATTGTTTATGTGTTTCATTATCTTAAAAAATCTATTCAGACTTAAATGAGCAAAATTCTGAAAGGAAGGGCAATATCCACTAACAATAAGCAATAAATGAAATTTTAATGATATTTTATACTACTAAAGCTAATTTGTGTACTTAACTGGTCTTCAGTCTTCACTGATTGTCAATGATAGAAATCAATAAGCTAGATTTAAAATTTCAGAATGACATTGAACAAGATAAGAAAACATCTCAGATCGGTAAGTGTACAAACGTATCCTGTTGCTGGTTCTCAGACTTTTACTAGCAGCCAGTCTCCTCCAGGCTCAGCTTTCAGGATACAAAGTCATATGGATGTATTCAAACAGATTGTTTTAAAATGGAGAAATCCAGAATAGGATAAAGTGAGATCCGGGTACTACTAAATAAGTCCCGCGAGTGTTTTCATTTGTGGCAGTTATCAAGCTGTTCGCCAATGCACTCTAGCATTTCAGAAAAACTGATTTCACGTAGATATCTCCCTTTTAAAAAGATTCCTCTTTTCATTTGGAAAAAAAATCTATAGAACATATAAACTATTCCTGCATAAAGTAGAGCACAAAGATTTTTCTCATAAGACTTAGGAAATTTTCAAAAGGTCATGTAACAAATGAGGAAAGGACAGTGGGAATATTATGTTAAATATATGAGGCTACCCAAATGTAAGGGTCAAGGTTAACCTTTGTCTCTGTATAAATCAGAGAAAAGTGCTAGTTCTGAGGTAGTTTAGGTACAGAGGGCCCTCCTCTGGGTGCTGCAACCCTTTGAGAACAAATCATAGCACATGAGACATTTTTGTTGCAGGAAAATTGCCCCTTCTTCCTGGCAGAGGAAGACATGTGGCTTGACCAGGGAAACCTCTAGATTGACCTCGACCCCTCAGCAGGATATAAGTGTGCTCTGCACAAACTGAACAACCATAGGGAAAGAGTTTGAAATCTAGTTGCAAACTTTAAGCCAAAACCACAATTATGGAAATCTATGTACACGTTCAGATTTACCAAAGTGTGAATCTTACTTGAGACATTTAAGTGTAAATTCATTTCCGTGCATGCATTTTAATAAGGGCACAAATAACTGAGTTTTTTTCATAAAGAACTTGAAAGCCAGATATTCTCATCAATTATACTGCTAATTAGTTTAAAGTATGTAGTATTTTTTTCCCTTTTCTATCAGTTCAGAATTATTTCTTTCAGGATGTGGTATAAGGCTGAAGACAATTTAGGGTTGCAACCTAATTTTTCTGGTAAGAAATAAATTGGATGTCATAAAAATTATATGAGTATATTTTTGTTTGCTTTTTAATTGAGGAAGTGAGGAACATATAGTTCACTGAAAAGTATATTTGAAAGAATCCTGTTTCAGTTGAGGGAAAGAATATAGATGAGCTATGTGAATAAGGCCCTACAATGAGCCTCTGGAAGGCAGCATCTAAATCGTATCTGGTCTCTGCAGTAAGACTCATGTCCCAATCTCAGCTTCATGCCTTAAACTTCCCCAGAGTATTTTGTTTGGTACTGCTCAGTCTCTTCACACTTTGCAGCCTTGTCTCTTTGATTATCCAACAACTATTTATGAGTAGTGAATTTTTAAAAAATGAATTTGAATTCTGCATACTCAAATGATCCCTGTCTCCCTTTTTATATGATTCTAGGAAATATGCAGCAAACATAAACTGGCAAAAGAAGAATTTCAATCATTTACTTTTATAACAAATAGCAAGTCACAGATGAGGTTAATGTTAACTCTATATGGCTATATTTATCACTTTTAATTATTTTGTGGAGAATACTTCTTGGTGCATAATGAGGTAGAGACAATGACAGTGTGACTAATTCTGTTTGGAAGAATTCATTCTAATTGTGTAATAACAATTTATTTAACTGAACCTTAATATATTTAGCTCATCCTTGTCTTTGTTCTACCTCTTCAGTGATAGTTTGTGTCTAAGTCAATAGAGAAACAAAAATAATTACTGGATGTTAATTATACTTGTTAAATATTTGCCACATATTTAGCACTGTGTGAGACATGTTTCTGCTCTGTGGCACTTATAAAAATGTCAAAATTGTCTTCCACTTCTACAAAAACCACAGCAAGTGCATTTGGAGTGCTAATTTCCTTGTTGATTTTAGCTGATTTTATAGTTTTATTATCCTGTCACCTTCACTGACTGACCGAGGAAACTTACATTGTTTTGTTTTTGAAAGATGCGTATTTGTGTAAGCCATTTTAAATCCAGTTAGAATAAAACTGTGATTCTCTTTTATTCTCAGGCAACACACATTTGTAAAAAAAATTCCTAAATCACAGAATCTTGATAATAAATTGAAGCAATGAACATATGTAGCAGAAAAATAGCTATTACTATAAACCTTAATTAGCTAGAACCCATAATTAGTTAGCATTCATTGCAGACAATTTGAACCCACACAAATGAAATCTACTAAAGTAGCCATGTGTGTTTTCTTCAGGAGGATGTTTTGCAAGGTTATTTACTATGAAGAGAAAAATATACATGGATATAAGCAATTGCAATGACATTTATATGTAACTGAACACATGGCAAATGTACGTACAGAGATTAGGGAGTTAAACCATTTGGTTACAGTTGAATGATATCTGTATTATGGAAAACAACAATGTCATTGTGTGCCTAAACGTTTCTTTTTTGTTGTCCTTTCCAGTTTTCCTGCTTTTTTTCATTCTGTGACAAAATTATAGGACAGTAATAACAGAATGGCAATGAAAAGCTTAAAGGCTTTTTTTTTTTTAGAAAAAGAGAACATATTATTTTGTGATTACAACTGTTTGCTCTACTTATGATTTGTCAAGTGAGATTGATGTGCAAAAACTCTTTAAAGGAATAGATATTTAAATTGTCTAGAAGTATTCTAAATATGCCAAGCATTTATTATTTCATAGGAGCATGTCAAGTGCATTCTGTCACATTAACAAAATTAATGACAGATTATTCAACATGTCCAAAAATTTGTTTTCTTTCTAATTTGAGTTAGAATAACTGCAAAGTTCATTAATTTTGTAACTCAATATTATTTGTATGTGTTTGGGATTCACATCAGAAAGAGAGAGAGGGAGGAACTGAGAGAGAAGAAAAAACACGAGGCAAAGAAGGTGGAGGAAGAGAAAGAAAAAGATTCATGATAAATATTTTTCTTATGATCCTGGAGAATGAAAAATCCCAAGATTTGCACTTGACAAATTTGACAGATCCAGAAGAACAGACATAATAATTTCAGCCAGAGTTTAGGTTCTAAGAATCAGATGAGACAATGGTATAAATTTCAATCTGATTTCTGGTCTGAAGGTAGAAGACATGTCCTGATCAAAAATAGACAAGCAGGGCTGGGGACCTAGCTTTGTGGCATAAGCGACTGCCTGGCAGGTGCATGGTCATGAGTTCTATCTCCAGTACCAAAAAAAAAAAAAAAAAAAAAAAAAAAAAAAAAAAAAACCTGCATACTTTGGGGGAACACACTTCTAATCCCAGCACTACAGAGACTGAGTTAGGAGAGTAGCAACAAATTCAAGGCCAGTCTGGGCTACATAGTCAAATCAACTTGAAAAAAAAAAAAATCAAGCATTGAAGGAAAAGACCAGTTTCCTGAAACAAAAATTTTGTTTTATGTGCTTGGGGTTGAGTGGACGAAATCCACACACACTTGAGAGAGCAGTCATCTCAAATCTGCATAAAAATTTTGTGTTAATTTCATCAGGAAACATATGACACACCTAGAACATTTAGCCAAGTATCAAGGCACCACATTACCCACTCTTTCATAAAAATAATCATCACATCTACTACAAACCAAATCCATGATGTGTTTCTCTTCTCATACTGAATAAAGATAATAATTGCCATACTTATATTTCCTGTCTCATTCTGTCTTTTTCAATCCACAATGTTGGTTGGAGATTATGGAGCAAAGTTAGGAATCTTCTTTAGTTTTCTGCTAGAATATTATTATTTTTACTTTTATTTTTTCTTTTCCTATTTGAAGAAGAATGTATGGTATTTTTTTAAAAAAATAGAAAAAACATTAAACTAGGAGTTAAGGTTATGCTCGAACTTTGACTCTATATATTTCAACTATGTGATATTAGACAAATTTCCTGCAAGTGAAGAACTGAAATATGTATGTATATCCTACTATGTACTGCTGTTGTACCAATAAAGTTATATATGTGGACCCTTCTAGAAGATTAGTATACTCCAAATATTCATTAAAATTTAGTGAATTGGGCATTTCTTAGCTGTGAAAACTGTTGTTCTAAATTTCTGACTATAGAATCTTGTCCCCATTCTGTGAACATTTGACTTTTATATTTTATGAAAAAAAAATTAAGGAAGTCCAACTCATTTTATCTGTAAAAAGAAATATATTCAGATTATCACAGTTAATAGTGATACACTTTAGGGCATGTAGGCAAATAGTTCCTACAGCATATTGATTCATTTACCTGCACTGTATGGAATCAGCTGGATTACAAGTAGCTGCATAGCATGGATTCTCTCACCACTTGATAAAGATTTTTGCTTATTGCTGCTTCTTGCCCGTCCATCTTTTTCATCATTAGTCTATGTCCTTATTTTTTTGTCAATTACTATCTCCCTAGAAAGTGCATGTTTGGCTAGGTAATCACTATTGTATATAAGCAAACACTTTGAGCAATATTTTTCACTGTGACACTAAGAAGACCAGAGATTACTGACATTGAGGGGACGTCATCTCTAATCTAATCAACATGGTCTAAGTTGGTAGAATCTTATGTAATGAAGCAGACAGACCTAATTTGAGCAGTACCACATCTGACTTCTTGTTCATCAAATAACCTTTACCAGTGGAAGACTTTCAGAATTCTAGTAGACTAGTTCAAGTAAGAAATATTTCCCAATGTTATGAAGGAAAAAATCACACTGGAATGTTTTATGTATTGATGATGATGTAGATCTACTCAAATAAATATTCTATTAAAATTTTGACAAGAATATTAATGATGCCAGAAGGAATAAAGCAGGAAAATAGTTACAAATTCAGAGGAGAAATAAAAGTGATGTTTGAAAATATTAACGTATGTATTTAAATATTATCAAAATAGTACTAACATCCTGAACAAGTACATTTTAAAAATGATTCCTTTAGGATAAACATACTGGTACATCAAGCATGTCACAGAAGGATTTATGAACTAGGATGTAAACTATACAGAAAAAGTAAAAAATAAACTTTTCTTTGTAATTCTGAAAATTACTGTGCCTAATATATTCGCATCTTAATCTTCA
This sequence comes from Dasyprocta punctata, assembly GCA_004363535.1. Lineage (NCBI taxonomy): Eukaryota > Metazoa > Chordata > Mammalia > Rodentia > Dasyproctidae > Dasyprocta > Dasyprocta punctata. Next base: position 41,648 of record RJWM01003502.1, on the reverse strand, counting down.
AAATCTGTGAACATTTGAATGAAATAGAAAAGAACAACAAAATTTGTAGATGGAATTAAGATTGTTAATTATCTGGCTTTAAAATGGAAGGTTTGGACTCCCAGTGAGTCCAATACAAAACAAAAGTCCTAAGAAGTAGAAGAGGGAGGCAAAACAAGAGAATCAGAGAAAGACGGGTAAAGGCGGAAGTAGTGAAAGAGTGAAGGAATATGAGATGGAATTTATCTGTAGCTTTGAAGATCAGGTAAGGAGCTCATACACTAAGCAATGCAGACACTGAAAGATGAAATAGACAAGTTTTATTTGAAGGAGGTGAGGCTGCAGATGCAACTAAGGTCACTAATTATTGGCCTTCAATATATTAACTAGGTTTGCTTAATCTACCACGGGGACATTATAAAACGTAGGTCAGAGAGTTAAAATGAGACATAAGAGAAAACACGGGACAGACAAGAAAGAAGATGCTACGTTGTTGGTTTTGGCTATGAATAAGGGGCCACTAACTATCAAGAAATGCAGTTAGCTTCGTGGAGTTTGATAACATTAGGAAATGGATTTCCTCCTAGAGCATCTAGGTGTAGTATAGTCATGCCAACATCTTGTTTTAAGCATAGTAAAAGCAGTGCTTTGCTCTTGCCAGAGCAGTTAAAATCATAAATTTGTGTTGCTTTAAGGTTGTGACATCTTTTCAAGCTGTGATACAAAGCTAATACAAAATATTTTCTAATTTTTGCTGTCCTTTGAGACACAGCCTCATCATGTAGTTCTGGATGACCTTGAACTCTCAGTGATTCACCCACCTCAGCCTCCCTAGTCCTGGAATCACAGTTGCATGCCACCACTCCTGAAACATTTAACATTTTAAAAAACTAAGCCCTCATTGAAGGTGAAATACATTATTTGCCCTAATGTCTTTAACTAAATACATAAAGCTGTAGTGATGAATACTAAAATGTGTACATAATAACTAGAAGAAAATTTCAATATCATGTACTTGAAACATCTTCAACTTATGTCATTTCCATTTAAATGTTGTAGGGGACACTTATTTTTTGTAGTCCTCTTGGCATGGGACCTTGCATACTGACACTGAAGGAAACTTGAATTAACCAAACAGAAACAATCAGCTAAAAGCAAAAACAATCACCCATTAAAAAAATTTAAAAAGCAAAGTTATGGAAACTTTTTAAGGAGGTGTAACACAGAGATACATTCTGAAAGAATTCTCAGAACATATATGGCCCCCAAAGTCACTTTTTTTTTTGCAAAAGTAAACAAACAACAAACAGAACAGACATGAACACTGACCATGAAACAGTGAAGAGTCACTGTGGTAGTTAATACAAGAAGACTCCTGTGAGCTCCGTGTCACTGACACATGATACCATAACCATGACTATTTCTAGTAAAATAGGCTTGTCATTATAATTAAGCTGAAATGATTACGGCATACTATGGAATTAAAATACTACAATGGTTTATTTTTTATTGTTCAGATATTAGAAGAATAAGTTCTATAGATATTCAGGAATGTATGGAAAATTGGAGTTTTAAAAATATGCTCTTTGTGAAAATTGTGTAATTCATGTACAAGTTGTTTACTGACCACAATGAAGAGAAAACATTTCTAAATAATTTTAGCATCACACACAATATTTAGATCTAATTTAGCAAGAAGCCAGTATTTTACAAGATAACAGGAAAAAAGAAAATAATTCTTAGCAATGAATGTAAATATATCTCATTTTGAAGGCTATTTGAACAAATCAAACATCCCCAGAGAGACCGTGCAAATAAAGCAGGACCAACCCAGAACATCTGGGTTAAAACTGAAAGTTTTTGCCACTCCTATTTATGATCCATTGTACCTAGGATGGCATTCATCACTATTATTTACTCTCTTATGTATAAAGTTCATTGTTTGTTTTCTTCCTACTCTGTGGTTCAGTGTCTTTTTCTCTGTTTTGTTATACATGGATCACAAAATGCCTTGAAAAATTCTGACAATCATTTCTCCATAAATATTTTCTGTGAAGTGAAATAAAATGATGTAAAAGATATTTTAAATTGAGTTGACTCATCAGTAGAAAATATGTCCTGTGTATTTCTCCACCAAGCCATTTTTCTCACATATTCTCATTTTAAAATTATGCAACACTGAGATATTACTGAACAACTGAGATACTTATTAAAATGAATTCAGTTCTCATAATTCTCAAAACTATGTAAATATAAAAACTTAACTAATATTTGAAATTTGCAACATTTGTCTGCAATAAATAAGGTTTCTATTGTGCACATATGTATGGATATCCATAGGTTTTCTTTGTACTCTGTTCTCCTCTCCAAAGCCAAATTGGGGAAATACTTCTCTTTACACAATTTTATAAAATTATGTACTTCACTTTGGGCCATAGAATTTGAAACTTTCATTATTGAAAATGTTTTTCTTCAGGAATCTGATCATTTGGATCTCTCTTTCCCATAATACGCAGCTGTAAATGCATGCCATAGAGAACTTCCCTGTAATTTATTCCTCCTGTTACCTTAGTGTCTAGTGTCTACTCAGCATTTCTCTAATACTCAATTTAAACATAAATTATATGTTAAACATGTTTTCTCTAGCAATTAAATAGGAATGAATTCTAGCTCCCTTAATGGATTAATACTCCTTGAGGGCACAGATATATTTGCTCTGCCTGTGTTTAGTTTGTAGACTTCACTGCACATACTGTCTATTTAATATTCATTTTTCTGATGATTGGAGACTGCAACTGGCAATGGGATTTGCAGAAGTTTAATAAGGACTGACTGTTAATATTATTAATATTTTTTATGATTGCTGAAATGGAGCTAGTAATTTATTCACATGTGAAATGGGTTGAAATTAAAATTCTTGGTGTTGTTTTCTGATTCCTCTCTTAGATCTAGCTCTTCTAAAAACCCTGATTGACTTTGTTACTATTCTCATTGCTGAGACAAAATACCCAACCCCAAAGTTAAAGGAGGAAAGGCTTATTTAGCTCACAGTTTCTAGAGGTTTAAGTCCATAGTTGGCTAGTTCCAAGGCAGGGTGGCGCATGACAGAGGGGTATTACAGAGAAGAAACAGTTCATGGTAGGCAGAAGGCAGCAAAAGCAAGCAAGGGATGGCCACAGTTCTTTCTACCCCTTATATCTTACCCAGGCTACTTTGGCAGGCAGCATTCATACCCTTAATGCTAGTGTCCTTGATTCTAGCGATGCATCATGAATCAACCGCAATGTCACGCAAGAACCAGTTGCCTCTGAAAAAGCCCTACTGATGACTGCATCAGGCTTTGGGGGGACATCCAGACACATCCCATAACACTGACATTTAGAAACTTATAAGAGTTATAGAAATCTTCTAATCTTCCAAGTTAACACCAGTGAGGGCCCCACAACTTACTCAATATGTAATCATACATAATAAGAAAATTGCCATTTAAAAATAATTGCAACATTCTGTTTATTACTCTTTATTTTAAAAATGTACAATAATGTATGCATTTTTACTTTGCACAATCTGGCCTTTTCTTGAGTGAAAGATGGAACTGAATATGATCACGAATATTTATTTTAGTTCTAAAATTTCATGTATGAATAATATCAATAAATTTCCTATATCATTTAATATTTAAATTAACTTCACCATATAATGCAATTCTTAGTGTAAAATTACTTTTTTTTTATGCCAGGGATTGAATTCATGACCTTGTGCTTACCAAGCAAGCGCATCAACCACTGAACTAAATTCCCGCTAGTGTAAAATTACTTTTAGCCAGTTTGTTTTTTACAATCCTGCTGAGTGTATCTGATTATCTAACAGATGGTACAAAAATTGCACATTATTCAATTTGTTTTATTAGAAACTATGTCTACCGCCACTCTATCTAAAGCTGAGAAAATTGTACTTACTGATGTCGCTTTCTAAATTTACTGAACAACCATCATTTACCTTAAAATGTTTTGATGAACTTTTCTTTAGTGCCACATATCTTTGGAGAGTATAATAACATGCATCCTCTTCTCTGAAATTCCCTATTTCTGCAAATCATGCCATTCGACTCATCGTTGTGGTGGTTCAACATGCTTGAAACTCTCACATGTCTGAATCCTTGAAATTCTCTGATGACTTACAAGAAAAATAGGATTCTTTTACTAGGGATTAGCATTTCTCTGTGTAGATAATTATTTCATTATCTTGCCGTAAGTATTTTGGAAACTATATTCATCTTTTCCTTTTGACATCTCTAGCATACATGTTACTCTTTCTCTGGAGTTTAACAACTTCCTGTTACTATTGTGAACTTCTGTTTCTGTTACATATTGAATACATCTGTTGGTAAGTGCTGTTTTATATAGGTCGTCCTTAGATCTTGCTCTTCCACATCAGACTGGGCATTCACCCTGGAATACTTTCTTATCAAGATATAGGAGGTCTTCACAGACTGTGTCTGTGTTATCACTGTATGGAAATATCTTTATCTCTTAAAGTCAATTTCTACTCCTCCTTTGTTGTGCATAACATGTGTGTCAGTGGCCCTTAGAAACTAGGTTTTTATGTGAGATAAAATACTTGATACCAATAACTTAAAGAAAGAAATACATTGCCTCCCAGAGTTTCAGAGGCTTTGATCTGCAGTCGGTTGACTCCAAGGTAGAGACATGGTAAAAGGCCATAGTAGAGGAAAACGTTTCCACTCATTGTGGCAGGGAAGGAGAGGAGATACGAGAGAGCCAAAAAGGAAGAGGCCAGGAGCCTGATCCACTCCCCAAGATCACACCCGATGGAGCGCATACCCTACCTAGGCCCTGCCTCCTACTAACTCATTCGGCTGTGAATGTGTAAATAGGAAGCCCATCTGGGAAGTTAGCGCTCTCACTGCCCAATCATCTCTCCAGGACTCTCTTAACCCAGTCAGATTGACAATCAAGATTATCTAGCACAGGTATACTACCAGTTTGCAAAATTTCAGAGGCCAGCGAGCTGGGATCGGGTTCACACAATTTGAGAATGGGAAATGCAACCAGATGTTCTGTGTTGACTCTGAGTAGCAGAACCCTCTCTAGCCATAGGTCACAACACAAACATAACATATACTGCTGCAGCTGACCTTATGTTTTCACTTATGGATATAAGGAAAAATGACTTGTGTTTTCCTTGGTAGTTCCAATATCAAAACGCAGTGGACAGAATGGTTTGGAATTCTCTTCCTGGTGCTTAGCATAATGATGATTTTGTTTTATTTCATATAGTTGGAGTCGTCCTCTAGCAGTGGTAACACTTATGTAGTTTTCTACTCCACAGTATTATAGAAAAAATTATGCAATAGAGCATATGATAAGCATATTTGCATGCTTTTTGAAAATAACAAACACATTTTCAGTAGTAAAGTCAAAGTTCTCTTACTAAAGTATCACATTCTTATTTTTCTTGCTGTGTGAATGCAATCCAATCCACAAGCATCATCTAAATTCGTAGATTATGCTGTGATCTAGCAATAGGAATTGGATCAAACTGCAGGTTCTTGACAGCACAGCAGCACTTTTTCCTTAGGAAAGGAAGGAAGTGATTAACTGCTCACCGGTGGACTGAAATCCCCATATACCCAGGCAGTTCTATCACTCCAATTGATTAACCTGAGTTAATCCTTAACTCAGAGTTAATTCTTGAGGCTTTACTGCTTTATTGTGTCATCAAAAGTTGTCGCCACAAAGCACAGTAAAAGTTGCATATTTCCTGGGAAGTCTTACAATCTTTGGGCATCACAAGTTTTAAACATCATACTAATTTTTTTTTCAGTAATATAATTATTGAAATCAATGCGATTTGCCTCCTATTTGATTAAATTTATGGTCTTGCCATATTGTGTTTTTACAAAATATGAAGATTCATTCAAATAAATTGCACTTAACAAAGATAAAAATATTTCTTTCAAGTGTCAAAAAATGTAGTATCTAACAATTTCACAGTAATGAATTGCTAGTTAATGATGTTTTCATTACAGCATGTAAAGCAATATTTATCTATCACTTTCCGAAAGTTCTTTGTGGGATATATTGTCTATTATAGATTAGCTCACAAAACTCGGTCTCAAACAGGCCTAAGGCTTCCATCTCCTAATGTTTACTTTATAAAGTGGTTCTGCATTTGCAGACCTAAAATTTAGTTTTCTCAATAGAAGAATGAAGTAAACATGGGTACTGAAAAATATTTGAAAATTATATAATAAGTCTGTGAAGTTGCCTATGGCAAATATCATCCTCATAAAATGCTGGCTATAAAAGTAAATTTTCCAGTATTATATGATATTTTAATATTTCTCCACTAGTTCTGGTCAGAAGACATACTTTATCATCACTTATTTTCTCTGAGATGTTCTGATTTTTTTTGAAAATGTCAATATGGATGAATGACATTACATTTTAGAAAAATACTGCTTTATGGAAAATCATTAAATATTTATGTTCTTATATATGTGTATAACAATTTTGTATTTTTTAAAGATTTTGTAAGATCCTCCAGCCCTGTCTTTTCTTTATTCATTTGTCTTTAATCGGATTCAAGTTGCATTTGAATGTAAGTGTAGAAATTTCTTTTAATTTGTGTTTTCTTTGTTTAGAAATTTCTTACAGTGAAAACAAATCTTTTTTTTTCCTACAGAGATTATATAAGATGTAATTTATGGTAACAAGAAATTGGGTAAGTATGAGTCATACTATCAAAAGAAGCAAAGCAAGGAAAATTTCTGACAAGACTCATGAAGTTCGAGTAAATATTTTGGGATACCTACAACAAATTGCCATTTGGATCCAGAAACAGACAACATATTTGAAATTTCAGAAAATTTCAAGTACAGTGTGTGCTACATGCATAGTAACCAGAGTACATGTAAAGCTAAAGGGGATTTAGAGGCAAAAACGACCTGATAAAGTGTGTTGGAACTAATCGGGAGTGTTTTGAGGGGAATTAAGGCAATATGTCTATAACTGCAATAATTTCTTTAAAATTTGTACACTCACTGTATATTTTGATTACACTTCCTTGTTGACAGTTGTAAAATAATAAGGGAAACATAAGATAGGGGGTGTTCTTTTCTTCAGTGCTTTGAAAATACTTTGAAAAACAGGAAATTGAATGTATTTTATTGCGTTTGTGGTGATTTACCTATTAAAGATGAGAGTAATGAGAAAATTTCAAAATAGGCCAGTCTGTCTTTTGGTTTTGTCTATAATGGTAACTTTGTAGGTTTAAAACAGAAGATTTTGGTTTTCTTTCTAGAGAAATTTAATAACTAGATACAATTCAGGAACTTCTAATCTACTAAGGTCTGCCACATATATCATTGCTCAAATTCATTTTAAATTTATGTATAATATTTTATAAAATATCTCTGATAGTAAATTGTATCTATGTATTGCTCATCATGTACATTTTAATTAATATTAACTATACTATATTTATAACCCAAATATAAAGATTACATAAATATTTTCCTCAATTGTATCATTCATGAGGGTCCTCAATTGCATTAATTCCTTTAATTATGTCTACTTTCTCTTAACACAAATGTCTGAAGTTGATTGTTGGCTTTTGCTGACTACAATAAATATATACATAAAGTTGTATAATACCTTACCTTTGATAAGCCTAAGGTAATAGTAATGTTTAATATGTTTCCCTTTTGGCCCAAAGAAGTAAGAGCACTATGGGTATATGTTCTGTCTTTACTCTTTTTTTTGTAATTTCATACAATATTTATGACCTAGTATGTTATAGTTAAAGGTGAGGCTTTTAAATTCAGTAGTATTATTTATCTTGTCAAAGTTAACCCTTCTCAAAATTCTTTTCTGATATCTGTGTAACCTCAAATCATTATGAAGAAAGTTAAGTATTAATTTGGATGTATAAAGGAGGCATCATTTCATCTATTTTAATATATAGTTTATTTATGAAATAAACTGTGTGAGTTCAAGTTCTGTGACCTATTTCATTGAAGCTTTCAGTTAAATCATTATGACCGCAGATGTGTATGAATGAGGTGAAATTTTTGTGTGTATAGAAATAGAAGACTGCAGGAGAAAAATACACCCAAACCACAAACTAAACTTTTAGAGAGATTTTTTAATGGAATGTGCCACTATAATAAAGCATGTTAACTAAACATTTTTCTCCTCCTTTCTCCATAACTAACTTAGCTAAACAAAGCAGTCCTGCTTTTATATATTTTATATATTATATGTAAATAGGAAGAATTAAATGGACAACAGTGAAATGCTCTTACATTTTTATTACGTAAAATCTGTGTGCAAAGATCAGAATGTTTCTTAAACTTAGCAATCAGGTTTGGCACTTGCAAAGTCTATTCAGGCAGTATTTGTTTGTATCAGACAGTATTTGCAGTGCTACATATGACTAAATTTTCTTTGGTTTCAAATTATATGTGCTGTATGAGAGAAACAACAATGTTTATTCCTTTTACAAATAATTCAGTTATCAATTTTACTTTAATCACTTTATATTTTTCCTTCATCAATTATTTGACTTTTTTTATCTGTTCATTAAATACATGTTCCAAGCAAAATGCTATATTAATCAATGTTTTGTCATCGCCCAAATATAATAGCTTTCATTATCTCTGAGAAATACAGTTTGTTTTGATTTTTAACATACATATCTTTTTTTATTTTGAACAGGAGAAAAATAAAAATTTAAAGCAAAACAACTTCACAAGCCAATAGGTGAGTAACAATAATCAGCACTTTGCATATTGTCATATTCGAAGCAGTTGTTTAGGGAATAAGATACAGACAAGAAATATTGTCCAGAAAGGTATTAGCACAACACTTTCATCTCAATGAATCAAGAGACATCAGCTATATGGCTATCTTTTTTTGTTATGATTGCTCTATTATTTGCAAATGAAAATTTTGCATTAAAAAAGAAATCTGAAGATGACCCTGTGAAAACTGCTTTTCACTCAAAATTCTTTGTCTTTAACTAACTTAACTAATTTTTTTATATACGTAGATTTTCTTTCAGTTCATCACATAAGTGCAACAATGCAATGGTTACATATGTGTGACTTATTTAGTTCACTGATAAGTATATTTTCAATCCTCATGCATTTAAGAGTGAAAATGTCTAGTTTATCATTCTTTATAGCTGAGTAGTATTCCATTATATAGAAATACCACATCTTTACGTCCATTCCTCAGTTGAGGGACATTTAGGTTGTTTCCAGTTTGACCCAGCTATTCCCCTTCTGGGCATCTTCCTAAAAGAATTAAAAACATTCTATCATAGTGATATATTGCACCTATGTTTATAGCTGCCCAGATCACAATAGCTAGATCTTGGAAACAACCTTAATATACATATCTTAAGTATTATTATTTAAAATATCCAAAATTCCATGTATGCTTGACAGGTTACCATTATTTGAACTTCTGTGCTTAGTGAAATATTTGTAGATAACTAAAGATAGTTCCATATTTTATAAAATAAGTGCTTTCCAAGGGCCAGGAGTTTGGCTCAGGAGTTTGGCTGTGAGTTCAATCCCCAGTGCCGCAAAAAAAAAGAAAAAAAAAATAAGTGCTTTCCAATTTTCCACTTTGCTTTAATTATTCCTTTGAATTTAAGAGATTTCAAGGGTGCTTGACTTAGTAAAGAACATCCAAAAGTAATGGGACCCCAAAAGCAGCTGAGGTGAAACCATGTAAATGTTACCGGTTTCACAGAATACGTAGTTTCCAAGGTATGAAACAACTTACAGTATCTCACAAAAATCTTTAGTTGAACACCAGTGTTTGTATGCCCTCACTGAGCAGGATGCTCCATTTTGCTCTTTCTCCGTGCCACCCTCCTCAGCTCATCATATATGTATACCCATAACCCCTTTCATTCACCATCTTGAAATCCAGCCTTACCATGTCACACTACTTTCTTTCTCTATAAGCAAAGTATTTGCCTTGTATGCTCCATGTTCAATTTTTCTTTGCATACACTTACTATTCTTATTTCTTTGCATTCCATTGCCCTCCACTACATATGTCAGCATATTTTTATTCACGTATATTTACAGGGTTTACAAATTATATTCTACCGAGTAATAGCAATGTAACCTGCAATTCCTCATCAAATTTAACATCAAAAAGCAGCCTAGATATCTGAGGATAAGATATTTGTCAGAGGAAATACTATGTTCAAGTCATTTGAGGAATGAGCTTGCTATATGGAATATTTAAATTATAAAGTTAGTTAGGAATAAGGTCTACTGCCATAGTGAAAAAAAATTGAAGAGCTAATACAAATCCATAAAATCAGTAGGACTATGTCTACAGTTAAAAGGTAATTGATGATTAAAGCTCATGGAAAGCAAAAGAATCAAAATACAACTAAATTTGTGTGTGGGAGAGGGAGATAGCAAGTGAGAAAGAGAGAGGGAGAGGGACAGAACTTAACAAAGATTTAATTTCAGACTATGTATGCTTCCAATTAATCTATATTAATTAGAGGTAAATGTGAAAATCTTCAGGTTCTCTTACATTTGTTTCTATTTCAAAAACTGCTTCAAAATATGCTTCATAGACTATACAGCATTTTTACATCCTACCACACATTTTTAGTTTCTCAGGTTCTGTACTGTAGTTCTTGAGATGCTGTTTCTGCTAATATGTATCATGTATCTTCACACCAACATTAGTGGATTCTGTATATGATTTCTAAATATTTTATTCAGGAATCTTGTGCTGAATTTTAGTCCTAAGTAGCATTAACTGTTTGAGTATAGATACAAGATATAAATAACTATAAAATAGAAAAGAAAGAATTAGTAGAAAGAAAGAATTAAGAGGGGAAATGAAAGAGAAAGAAATAATCTGGGGTCTTGGAATCAGAAGATAAATGAGGAAAATTTAACTCAGAATAAGAAAAAGAACTGAAATTGACATTTGGAAGGGTACCAGCATAAAAGCAGAGACTAGGCATAGAAAGGGAATGAGGTTGGAAAGAGAGGGAGGTTTTCATGCCAGAAGAAAAGCAGATACCGAATTCTGAGCCAGCTCGGGCTGTGAGGGTGGTGGCGTTCGTTACAGGATTGAGTTATGGCAGCAGGGGGAACATGATGTGCCCGGCCAGGCGCACTGCCATCGGCACAGAAATGCAGCACGGGAGTGAGGGGACTGTGCCCCGAGCTGCTGGAGGCTCCGGTTATTTAATCATAACTTTGTTCCTTCTGGTGCCAGAAAACTGATGGAACACTCTCCTACTGAGGTCAAACTAATAGTTTTCCCAACTCAATCAATTACCCACCCTGTGAATAAAAGGTCAGATTGCTGACTAACCACGATTTAAGACAATCGAGATGCATTAAGTGTGCAATTGTGCACAAGGTGCTCATGACCTAACGAATTTAGGGATTCAGATACTGCTCTGTTAAAAGCAGATTAAGTTAATGGACAGCGTATTAAAATCTGTGTTTCATGTTCTTATAGTATATCTGCTAAGAAATATAAATTATTAAATTATAAACACTACTGAAAAAGAATAGGTCATTATTAACATATTGTAATGGAAATTTTCACTAGCTTTTGAACCAGAAAGATGTGAAATGGAATATTAGGTCTGTTATTTACCGATCATTTGAACTGAAGAGTTAATGTTTCAATACTAACACAAATCTGGTATGATGCATATAACAATAAATGATTATGACATATAAAGCAAGTGTTTAGCTTTTACCAAAGCATTTGGTACATATAATGTTACATATAGAAGATATTTGATATGCAAAACTGTCAATCTTCCCTACTTTTATCAAATCCATTTTCTTAAAGCATCCACAGACTGCAGGCTTATTTAAAAACATTTTTCTTCTCCTTCACTTAGAATCCCCTTAGTCAGCAGTTGTTAGTGAGATAAAAACTACCACTAATGTTTATTGATGAATAAAATTCTGCTTTCTTTAAAAAATGTTCAGCTGATGCTTCTGAAGAATTTTTTACTGGGCCATTTATTTTTGCATGAACTCTTAGCTTTTATTTTATTTAAAGATCATATGCTATATCTCTAATTTACCAAATTTTATTTCCTACTTACCATTATTGATACATAAAGTTGTTTTTATACCAATGAAATTTAATGCTGAATAGGCATACATCATGATTTGCTATGTTTTATTTTGCCTTTTGCCCCATGTACAATACACAAATAATAATAAGGTATATGAAGTCTTGTGTAAACATCATATTGACTTCCTAGTGTAAGAAACCCAAAAAATTAGTAATATTGAAAATCTATAATAGATGTAAAAAAGAAAGAAAATGCTCAAATGGAAAGAACAGGTGGGATGGATGAAAGGAGAAAAGAAGAAAGGGAAAAGCTAAGACAATTGTACTACTGGTTTCTTTTACTTCATTAAAGAAAAATAGTTTTTGCTTATATTGTCTGATCATTTTTGCATGCCTATATTTTGTAATCTGAGAAACTACTTTGAAGATAATATGCGATATATAAACCATTGTTAATTTCCTATTATCTTGTTCAAAAATTCTGTATCATTGTTTTTACCAGTTTTTTTCCTCTTTAAAGTAAAAAAAATGTCTTATACCTCTACATATACTGTTTTATGAAGGAAAGTAACTGTATCACTTAGAGAAGTTTAATAAAAATGGAATGATTTCTTAACCGGATAGGTGTGTCAGAGGATCAAAGCAAAAGGTGTATTCCTTTCGCACACTGGGACTCTCTGGTAACCTAAGCTACCGTTTTATCCATTTTTTATTAGTCCTATGGGGTTTGTGATGTCACTTCCATTTCCTCATACAAACCTGGATTTTGTGGCTTATCCTGAATCTAGAATTGTCAATAATGTTTTGATGGAAATTGAGAGGAAAAATAGTCTACAAATACATTTCACTATTGATTACAACACTATTTATTGATATTTCAGGCAAAATCTTCAATTTTTTTAATTTGTTCTCTACTTTCTCAAGAGGCTCAGAACGTATTTTCATAAATTTAAGGAAAAATGAATATATGAAGTAAGAAAAATGGCGGGTGAACAAAATCAGATGTAGAGCAAGCAGCAGCATGGTAGTTCCTCACAGTTAGCAATGAGCTGACCCAGGCAGCGCATCTTTCATGTGTCCTGAGCCTCTTTACACAGCTGGTTATTTGCATGGCAGAGAGATGGTGAGAGATGATGGACTCTGCTGGAATGTTATCTACCAGGAATCTAAGAGGAAATAGGATGTTATCTTTGTAGAAAGAGATTGTTCGAGGACCAAGTAGAAAGCAGCTTTCCTTCGACCACCAATGTAAGCTACAGGAATAGAATCTGAGATAAGAATATTCTACACTATAGGATAAGGCAAAAGTATTAATCCATTATTCAGTACTTCACTTGGTCATTCTGCTTAAAGTTTGGTCAATGCTTAAATCAACTCTCTTTGATATTTATATAGAATTTAGCAGTTTCACATAATTTTCTCTGTCAGAATTCATAGACTATGAAATTATGAAATCTACATGCAAAACTCTATGAGTGATGGGCTAAATTTACCTTTTCCTACAAATACACGTTTTCGAATTTTTCTGCAATTAAAAGATTTCCCTTCTAATACCAAAATAAATTTACTGATAAATTTTGTTTAATCAATGATTTTATTCTAAATGAAAACCAAAACACATTTGCTTTCTAATGAAGGCTTAGTGATCAATGTTAAAATGTCTCCCACCTTTTGTAATCATTGCAGTGGTTGAATGGTGATGACTAATAAAATCATAAATCCTGAACACATGTAGAATATCCACCCTCTGCAGCTTAAAATGGAAGATATTAGACTCTTTAATGACCTTCCTCTTTTGATGTTCCAACTTTTTATATTCTTAATTCCTGTTCTATTTTATATTTCTACTCCTAAGTACTCTTTCAAACTACAAATGTACTCCTCTAAATTACAAATCAACATGTCAATCAGTTTTCATCACACACACACACACACACACACACGCACACACACCTATCCTTAATACACATGCACACTCCAAATTGAGAGCCAGTAAATAGAATTTCATAATACTTTTTATATATAGCATTATTCTCATATACCTTTTTTTATTATCCCTCTTTTTTGTATGGAATAATTTTTGAAACTACTTCTTCTAAACACATTTAAATGTAATTCTCTCAAGACTTGCTTCATATGAAACTATTCTTTGTACCAATTCCAATTATTTCACAAAGGGCTGGAGTTGTAACTCAGTGGCACAGCACATGCCTGGCAAGCACAAGGCCTGAGATTGATTCCCAGTACCATAAAAAAATTAACTTGTGATTGTTTCATTTATTCTTAATGATGGCTGATGAATCTTGACTTCTACAGTTAAGTCTTTAGTGTATCCTTAAAAATGTTATTTTTCTTTTTTGTCTTTTCCAAGTAATCAATAAATTTCTTCATGTAAACACAGTTCATCCCCTGATAGCCCCATTGTTAAATCTTAAGCTCATTTCATGAGCAAATCAGATGTTCTATTTGGAATCTGTAAAGTCTGATAGCTCCAGAAAAGTATAACTGAGAGAAATGATCAGACTTTTTGTTGTTTCTTAAAGCTCACCTGGGGTGAGAGAACTGATATTCCAATAGCAATGATACTGGAGTAGCGGCAGAACTACCAGAAACTACTTCAGGAGCAATGTTTTTCATTTACTTTACTCATTTCTTTATTACTATTTTAGTGATCTTCTGCAAAATTTTCCATTCCATTAGTTTTAAAACAGTTTTATCTGTTTTAAATATGTATACTTTTCTAGTTTATTTAGCTAGAGGAAATTTAGTGAAGAATTTTGACAAATTCATATACAGATACACATGTTTATCATGTTATTATGTTTAATATTATTGAAACTTAATTTACATGTCTAGTCTATGGAAACAAATTGATGCATTGTTTACTTAAGACTTAATAAAGCAATAAAAGTACTTAGCATTCATTCCCTGCTCAATTTATAAGTGTTCTGCACCATTTTTCAGGAATTAAACCTGTGTACTTGGAACTTTATGACTGAGAGGTAACTATTGCTATCTTTACTTTACCACAGAGGAAGCTTAGGTACAGAAAATATGATTATATGACTCAAAGTCACACCCAGTAAATCAAGTTGGTGTGATTTAAACTTAGGCATCTGTCTCCAGATTTCATATTACATACTAAGAAGTATATTTTATTCTGAGGTCATTCACTGTCAGTTTAAAAAAGGAAAGGATCACCCAGAATTGTTGACATGAGGGTATATTTAATCTATCTTTAATGCAAAGTAGAAGAAAATATGAAAAGTATACAAACTTTTACAATTTAAACATAGAAGTCGACATAATTCAAAAAAATCATCTTCTCAATTATGTGGTTTGCTTATCAATCAACATGATCTGTTAAAACTCAACAGATATTGATAACAACACAATGAAGAATATATAGCTACAATTTTAAACCTAGAATTAGTCAAATTCAGTTAAATGAACATAATGGTTTGCAAATTTTCAGGTGTCATAGTAGAAATATATAAATATTTAAACATATCCTATTTTATATAAATCTATGCATAAATCATATTTATATATGTAACATTATAAATAGCTCCACATTTTATTTTTACCTATAGTAGGCTTTTTGATTTTATGTCTTTATACAACAAAAAACAAGTCAGAAAAAGAAATTTTTTAAAAAAGGAATTAGCTTGGCTTGTTAAATGTAGAATACCGATAAAGAGCTAAGTTTTTAATTTTTCTTTAATATTCTTATAGTAAGTCTTCGTCTAAGATTCTGGAACAAAGCCCTAGAACCTTGAAACCATAATAAATACATCTTCCCCTGCATTTCATATCATTTATTTCAGTAAATAACAAAATTTACCAAAATAAATGATAGAAATTCAGAGAACATCACCAGAAATTGTCTTAAAACTTAACTTTTTACTCCAATCATTTCCTTAATTATTAAGTGTTAGAAATTTTAAATGACACAGACTGAAAGTAAAATAAGGTGACTAATATCCAAAGTCCTTGCTTTAATTGTTTATGTTAATGAAAATGCTGTCTTCTAAAAATCAACATAATCCAATTATGTTTTTATTTTGAACTATCAGTAAGTTAAAGCTACAGACATAATTATTTGAAATAAAAACCTAATATTCATATAGGCTTTATTCGGCATATCTGTGACTCAACATGCAATATTTACTCAGCAACATTATAAGGCAGTATCATATATTAAAATTTGTGGGTGCAAGGAACTTAACAATTATGGACATGGATGTATACATGTATTATTGAAACATACGCAGTTTTAAGTGTCAGTTATCTATGAAAGTCATAGCACAATCATTGACACAAGTAATGTTCTAAATTGTGATACATAATAAAATTGCCAACAATTTATAACTTAATTAACCTAACTCAAATTCCTTACCACACTAGCTGTTGCACACAATGTATTTTCTTCTTGTGTGTGCATGTTTTCATAATCTGTATTCCCTGAATTCCTGCTTTGATTTTTTCCTTTTCTTCTAAGATCTACATCTGGACCTTCAGTCTAAAATTACTTAGGCTTAGGAAGTTATTTCCTAGGAGTCATGTGTTCCAAGTTAAACTTCACAAAAAGAGAAAATAAATACCAACGAATTAAGGAGCACTTATGAGAGAAATGGTATTCAGAAAAATCCTTGCTAGTCTAATGTATTTTTCCCTTTCTTGTTTAATATTAAGGTAGGATTTTCAAAAAAAAATTACATTTCCACCAAATTAGATTTTGAAATATTGAATATGAACTTAAAAGTGCACATAAAGTATCAAGTTATATAAGAAGTAAAAGGAAGACATTGCATAGTCAACTTTTGAGGTATAAAGAAACAGTTTACAAGATTTGTAGAGATGAAAGTAAATTACTAAAAAAAAGGTAGACTTTTATGAACAATATTGGATTAATAAAAACAATGGATTAATATTTACTAAGTATTGCTGGGGATTTAGCTCGGTATAAGTGCCTGCCTGGCAAGCATGAGGTTGTGAGTTCAATCCCCGGTACCAAAAAAAAAAAAAAAAAAAAAAAAAAAAAAAAAAAAAAAAAAAAAAAAAAAAAAAAAAAAAAAAAAAAAAAAAAAAAAAAAAAAAAAAAAAAAAAAAAAAAAAAAAAAAAAAAAAAAAAAAAAAAAAAAAAAAAAAAAAAAAAAAAAAAAAAATCACTAAGTATTAAAAACAAAGAATTTATTATTATACAGACTGTCACAATAAAATAAAAAATTTAAATATATGTTGCATATCTATGGATATAAAATTGTAAGTAACAAATGGTAATATTTGAAAATAGTTTAGAAAACAATAAATATGGCTTATGGAAAATTAAAGAAAAAATACCTTGAAAGAATATAAATTATTTAGAACAAGTCCAAAATAGCTAAAAAGGGAATTTTAAATTAGAAGGTATTTTTAGAAACAAGAAACATTAAAAACTATGATTGCAGTTTACATTGATGATATAAAATTCTGATAATATAATAAAGGAAAAGGTATATAGAAATGACATTAATAACCATTAACTGTAATTGAAAATCAAAGCAAAAGTGACCTCAACTTCAATAGTGCATCAAATATAAATTAACTATTAAATTTTAAATAGATCATATATATTATTTATCAATATACTTTTGCTTTTAAATCAAAATTATCTGCTTTGGAAGAAACTCAATCATAAAAAGTGAGCACAATAATATCTTTACTGAAGTAGAAAATATTTTGAGATTTTTGAAACTAGCAAAATTAATATTAATATGAAAAATATTGACTTTATCTTATTTCAAAAATTTAGATATTTCAATAAAAAGTTGCTATGACTATTTTCTTAACTACCCATCTACCTACCAATCTATCTACCTATTTCTCCTACTTAGTTCTGGAAAATTCAGTTGAATACTTTTTTAAAAAGGAATTAAAGATAACAAACGAGATTCAGTAGCATGTGACGATGCATAGTTCATCATTACGTTCAATTATAAATAAATATTTTCTTTGATCTTTTTAAGTGTTCTAAACAAAAAACTTCAGTGTTAAATTTGATGTTTAGATCTTTGTTTTACCTGTAATTATTTGTACGAATGCTTTATCCACTTGAGAAAACAAACAATGATATACTGGCAGAGTTTTCATTTGTTTTAGGGATACTAGATATTGAACTTAGGGCTACAGTTACCTACGCACTAATTTTATTGATTTATTTTTATTTTGAGACAGGGTCTCCCTGAGTCACTAAGTTGCCCAGGTTGGGCTTGGAATTGTGTTTCTCCACTTCAGTCTCCCAGAGAGCTGGAATTCGTGACCGAACCACTGTGCCTGGATACCCCATAAGTTATTTAAAACTCATTACAGCATTTTCTCTCTATTATTGTATCTTAGACAAGCTACATGCTATTATTGTAAAGTAAGAGAAAGTAAAACACAATTCAAAACAACTTCAAAACAAATTTCAAGTAAAATAAGAGCAATTAAATTTCATTTCAAGTCAGAAATAGGTAAAAAATGAATTTGATATAGTCTAACATATCTTTTCACATTCTATTCCTTAATTTTTAAATTTGTCTTGTAAAATTTCTAGGATTTGAATTGTATATTATTTGTACATACATTCTTACTTTTGAATATACACATTTAAACATATACTGTGTGTTTAGATATGATAATATATGTATATGTGTGAAATAATTATGCTTTCAGGATAAATCCAACAAAAATGCATGGACTAAAAGCATAGTACTAGTATTTATTATTTGCTTTATCACTGGAACTTCATCACTTCATCATTTTTTCTGAAATAATATGTCCTTGTTTTTTGGCAATCAAATTCTATTGCCAAAATGATGGTTTATTCGTTCCACCCCTACTTACAAACACACACGCACACATACACACACTCACACATATTCTCAACATGGTCTTATAAAAAGTCCTGTTTAAATCCATAATGAAAATAAGGTATTTGGGACTAAAGTATTACTGTCTCTTAGTTTAATTCAGAAAATGCTTTTTCAAAAAGTACATATTCTACTCATGATTTTGGATTTCTTCATCCTCTTTCACTTAATGTAAAGCCTCACATATGCAGGTCCTCTAACCTTGTCATGGATGGCAGGGATCATGTGACCCCCTGTACTGGCACAATAAAAAGCCACTGAACCTTTTGCTAGATTGGACCTGTTCTCACGGTCAGCCTCGAAGTTTGTTCTGTGTTTCATTTCTTACTGCTTTCGTCTTACTTATTGTGCCTACTTGACCTAGGAAACTTTGTTCTAGTTTCTTTTGATAGCCTTAGTATTTTCAAGGCTTCCTTCAAGAAATCATGTAGACTTAAAAGTAAGAAACCTTTTGAATGCTATATTTATTTCCCCTTGTCTAAAATTATCTAAAATGGCAATACTGATAGTTATCCATCATCAGTTACCACCTGCTACTCTGAGTCATGCAGTCTGGTTATCAATGTAGACTTGAAAAAATAAAATCTGGAGCTTAAAATAGAGTAAACAGCAAAATGTGCAGTTTTATAATTTGTATCTGTCTCATTTTCTCCAGTTTTGAAAAATAAAATAATACAATCTTACTGGTAATTTTTAAGCACTACATGATGTCTAAATATGTTTAATATTGGAATCATTAACTATAAGTTCATTCATCATGAAGAGCATTTGGAAAAGGCTACATAAAAAGAATTTACCAATGACTCAATTATTTCTATATCTCATGGAGCTCTGCTACACAATAGCTTTGATTATACAATGTAAAACTTAACTAATTTTGTGTAAAATTAGCATAATTTCAGATGAGAAATTTACACCTTTTAAATTTAATATGTAAGGTGTACTATGGTATGTCATAATTCAAAAATGTCTTGACTGAACGAAATACAAATACAATTATTACATGAATGCATATTAAGAGCACTAAATTTCAGAGAAAAACATTACCAGAAATTTTAAACAAGTAACAAAGACTTGATATTTAGTAATATAGTCTTATCTTTTAAGGGAGCACTACAATTTTATAGAGATAATAAAACTGTTTTTAATGTCATACTCCTGTTTAAACTTGCCAAGTGTACATTAAGTTTAATACATTCCACAAATCACCATATTTCATAGAAGGAATTGATATGCACTTCATTGCCTTTAACAAAGCTATGTCATAATATCTTTGAAGATGTTCATTTGAGTCACAGTCCACTGAAACTCATCTGAAATAGTTTTCTTGTATTGATTTTGTTTTGGTTTGGCATGGTGCCCTGTTGATGCCCTCTGTGTAATCTTGCTAATGTATAAGTAAGGTCAGCATTTATTTAATGAGTGATGTCGTGTTTGTGTTTTTTCTTATTGCTATAAGAAAGTTGTATGCAAATTACTTTCTTCATAATTTTTCTTAAAATCATTATAGCTTTCAATGCCTATTATGAAAATAATAATTTTTAACTATTAGATTTTATCAGTCTTAATGACAAATCATTCACTTTCCATCAATGTAACTGAAAGCACATGAAGTAAAGAATCATGGAATTTTACATAGCTTACTTTTTGCTGGATTTTTATAATCCACTTCTATTTGTGTCTAAAATAGTAATGCATTATAATTTGATAAAAATTATAGCAATTTAATTTAACTAATATAATGCTGTAACTAAAGTATTGTGACTGTTTAACTGACTCCTCTAATGTATTTGTTTAGTGTTTTCACCTCACATCAACATTGAATATATTTAAACTAGTTAATAGTGCATTTAAAATATCACAAATGCACATGCATACGTGCTAAAACAATTGTCTGCTCCTGTTGATTATCTTTATGTTTCTTATATCCTTAAGTGTGTATATTTTCAGAATATAGCAAAAGACTCCATAAGGCTCAAGAATTGTCACCAGCCTCAGTTTAATGAATAGGAGCAATCATAGTGTTTGTATGAAAACTATGCTCACACATCATGTTTCAAACATGCAAAAAGAGAAAATTCATTTCTTATACTCCCCTCCCAGCAGACATTACTGCCAATAGAAATGATGAAAGGGGTTTCTGTATACTAAAGGAAATAAATATTAAAGGTTTATTGTCACCATCTGCATTTTATAATTAATTTTATGTCATTCTACATTTGTTTATTTTGTTTGTTTTTTGAAGCAGGGTCTTGTTATGTGGTTTAGACTGGCCTTAAACTCACTATGTAGCCTACGCTGGGCTCAGACTTGCAGCAATCCTTCTGCCTCAGCCTCCTGAGGACTGGGACTACAGGTGTGCACAACTTTGTCCAGCTATATTAGTTTATATCAGATATATTTTACCTATTACATAATATGCTTTGAAGACCTATGTTCCCCAAGGTACATTGGCAAAACTGACAACAGAGAGAAACTAAATACAAAAGCTTGAAATATTATTCTTGAGTTAATATTATGATAAGCAAATTATTTAGAAGTGGTCTGCAATAATCACTACTGATGAATTTGAATTTATCATGATTACTAAACGAATCATGTTGAATTAATGTTTCACTTTCATTAAACCTTCTTTATACATGTAGCAGATAATATTATACATGCTGAAGTGCACAATGTATCCATAGGAATTTTATGATTCTCAGTTTATATGCAGATATTTTAAAACGAAAATGCCAATTATTTCTAGTTGTTGTGTATCCCTTTACCCAATTATTCTTTAAGGTTGCACCCAGGATTTTGTATTCTGAAAGAAGAATGTAGTTTACAGTTATATAACTTAGCCTGAACATTCATGTATAGACCATGTCATCTTCCTATGAAATAATCAATTGAAGAGAAAAACTTCCCCTCAAAAAACCAGGGTTGGGAGTTTGGCTCAGTGACTTAAGCTCCTCTCTGACAGGCACCAGGTTGTGAGTTCAATCCCTGGTGCTGCAAAAAAAAAAAAAAGAAAGAAAGAAAGAAAAACTTCCTAAAAATTTTGAAACAAACATATGAATTTGAATAGTGCGGGTATTACTGCTTGATAGAAAATATGTGTTAGGAGAAAAAGAGCAATCATACATATCTACGTAAGATGCTATTTAATGCTGGGTCTTTCATTTATGATGTTCAGTATTAATTTCAGCCAAATCCACAGTTATCATTAAAAATTGCTGTAGATAGTTCCAGTTTAGTTCTTTCTAACTGGATATGATATGTCCTAAATTTGAACCTCGATTTATTCTGAGAAATTAAATAGTTATAACAAAAACCTGCCTTATCTTTGGCATCCCATGAATTTCCCAGTAATTAAATTCTATATTTTTTCAGTAAGATAACTACTATCTTACATAAACATTTTAATAGCATTAGATAGTAAATGCTAGGAGACTCTGTTTTTATCATGAGAGTCTATAATCTCTATCTAAATGCTATATATAGCTGGAAATATAGTTCAGTGGTTATATCTGCTATTGTTTACTTTTCAGAATGGCCTTTGTTTATACATTATTTTGTATTTTTGAGCTTTATAGTTTGTAAAACTCATCAAGATTCTATTGATATTATGTCTCAAAAATTCTTAAAAGCTGTATGTTGTATATTTTTCATTTAAAAATTTTAGATAGCAATGAACAATGATTTATATTATTGTAATAAGTTAGACACTGGCTCAAGCAAAAAGTTTCATGTATGATAGATGTTTGGTTCACAAATCTATTTTGAAAAGATATTAATCAATTTAGCAATCAATAACTCTTAAAATTTATTTCATGATTATAAAAAATAGGATCACATGTTAAGTGACTATATCACAACCTAAAGTGAAGAAAGTTCAGGAAAAAAGACAGTTCCTGTGTTGAATTCCTAACCCTAGTTCTTCAGCACTAACTGTAGTTGAACACATTGCTCTCGACTTCCAACATCCATAACCATGAGAAGATAAATAGCTATTACTTAAGATGCTCACTTTGTAGTATTATGATGTCCATGGCAAATTAATATGAATACGAAGACACAGTATCTCTAGTCAGTTTCCCTTGTGTGAATAGGAAC
The DNA here is from genome assembly GCA_004363535.1 of Dasyprocta punctata. NCBI lineage: Eukaryota > Metazoa > Chordata > Mammalia > Rodentia > Dasyproctidae > Dasyprocta > Dasyprocta punctata. Next base: position 18,562 of record RJWM01003502.1, on the reverse strand, counting down.
AATTAGTATATTTATAACTGAAATATAACAGTTTATGTTGTCTAGTATCACTTCATGTCATTTTCAAATATGATAAACATTCCGTAATTCTATACTAAAACTACTACCAGGCCTTCGTAATTATTGTACATTTCTTTGCACTTAAAATTATCACGTGATATACAGAAATGAATACATTTTCTTTTGTGAAATTGCTATAAAAATGAATTATTTTAATTTAGATGTTAAAATTATGAAATGCAATTTTTAAATAAAAGCTGAAGCAATCTAAAGTTGAGTGAGATTTTCAGTTTAATTATTTCCTACAAACAAAAGTATAGTATCTATTGTATTTGTCTTCTGTCACTTAGAATAATAACTTTGAAAATTGTGTGCATTATGTAACTATAGATTATGAGTATGTAATATATAGATGGAAGACAATTTATTCAGCTATTAACCTATTGATAGAAATTTTTAGTTTTATTACAAAAAGCTACATTATTGTTAATACAGATATTTGTAAGAATATGTATTTTTATTTCTTTAAGGTAAACATCTGAAAGTAGAACCAATTGGCCTACAATAAGTGCATATGTAATTTTATAAGGAATGATCGAAGTATTTTAAGAAATTGATTGTACAATTTTGAATTTCCAGTGGCAATGGATGAGAGTTGCAATTAATTTTTATGCCTTGTTAACACTTGGTTTCTTCAATCTTTTTGAACTTTGGCTATGATAGCAATATGGAGAGATGACTTATTGTGTTTTTGGTTTGTATTTCTCTCATGACTAATTAAGGTGGGCCATCTTCTGGTGCTTGCTGGCCATTAACATATGTTCTTTAATGAGAGAACTGTTCAAATTTCTTGCATATTTGTAAATGAATGGCTTGTGTATTCTTTTTAGATTTATAATAGTTCCTCATATATTCCACATGAGTCATTTGATACCAGTATTGTAGATATTATCTATCACTATGTGGTTCTCAACAAAACAAAATTTTTGTTTGTATGGAGCCCAATATATCCTTCTGATCGGTCATGGGTTTTGCTTACCACAGGATCATAAAGATTTTATTCTGTATTTTTGTACTGAGATTTTGTAGTTTAACTTTCACATTTTAAGTCTGCAAAGCTTTTCAATTTTACTTTTGTTTGTGATGTGAAGTAAAAATTTGCTTATTATCATTTTCTCTTTTATGGAGATACCAATTTGTTCCATCAACAGCATTAAAAAAGTAACTATTGAATATTATGGTAACTTAATCAAATGTTATTACTCCATGTTGTGTCCATTTATGGGCTGTCTATCCTATTGTTCTATTGATGCATTCACAAGTCATGTCACAATATCTTAAATTACTATACCTTCATTAAAAACTTTAAGTCACATTGGGTAAACCTTTTACTCAAAGTAATTTGCGAACTTTTTATATATCTGGCGAGCTAGCTAGCTATCATCTATCTAAAGATAAGTTGAATGTTTCTACAAGAAAATCTGAGAACATTTTAACTGAGATTATATCCACTTTATTCAATAATTTGGTGAGAATTGGCATCTTAGCATTATTTAGCATGACAGGGAATAAAGTATGTCTTTCCATACACTATTAATTTAAGATTTTGAAAATAGTTCATAGTCTTGAATCTTATTTTGTAGTTTTCAATGCAGAATTTTGTTACTGGTTTGTTTGTTTTCTTTTTTGCTGTTAGAGATTGAGCCCAAGGCAAACTTCTTAGGCAAACTCTCTGTCACCAAGTTAAACCTCTAGCACAGTGCAGAAGACTTGCACACATTTCTTAAAAGTTCATCTCTAAGTGAAATATTTATGATTGTTACTTTGAAGGGCACTCTTTGATTTGATTCAACTTTCTAATTCTATGTAATTGTTACCATCCAGCATAGGAAAGTAAAAATTGTTTATAGATGACTATTCTAATTTCAATTACTCTGTTTATTTTAAGCAGTTGTTTTTTCATACATAATAAGGTTGTAAGCTGAAAAAGAGATGGTTATTTCTAACTTTTTGTGTACATTTTATTTATTTGATTGCTTTATTTCTCTACAAAAAATGTTCAGTAAATCATTGGAGAGAAATAGAGATTGTCTCATTTACCATGTCTACAAATTCCTCTACCGGTTTTTCCTTCTTGCTTGTGATATTCATTATTAGATTGAAACTTTCTCACCTATTTTTGGTTTTGACAAAATTTTCATTTTGGATAGATGGTGGAATTAGCCAAACACCTTTCTGTCCCTCATAACCTTATTTTCTCATTTGTTCGATTCATTGCAGCTTTTATTTGATAGAGTTTTGAACGCTGAAACAGTAACTCATTATTAGAACAAATCCTAGATAATCATGATGTACTCAAATGGGTTTTATTTAAACTATGTTTCAAATATTATGCTGAGTTCTTTTAATATTCAGTCAATACATTATCTAAAATTCATTAAATGACATTTTTAAACTTGTGAATTTCTATTTTTTTAATTTATCTATATAGTATTTAACAGTTTTTAAATTCAACTATCTTTGTGGAAAATGAAAACACTAGAATTTCATTATTTCAACATTACTGAGCTATTTAAGGATTTCATATAGACTTTAAAAACTTATTTTCTACTGTATTGCAATCATTATATTATTTTAATGCTAGTATCTCTTATATTTTTAAAGTTTTTTTTTGTCTTTTCTTTGCAAAGGATTGCTGAAAGATTCATGTTTTGTCTTATTTTGTTTCATTTCTTTGGTATTAGGAATCAAACTCAGGACCTTGCACTTGCCAGGCATGTGATTGTGCCACTGAGCTATATTCCTGACTGAGAGATTTATGTTGAAATTCATTTCTTTCTTTTCGACTTTTACTTCATGTACTCTGAGGCTATGGTCTTAGGTGCATATATATTCTAACTTTTTATGTGTCTTTAAAGAACTGATCATGAGTTGGGGATATAGCTTAGTGGCACAGTGCCTCCCTGGCAAGCATGAGGCTCTGAGTTTGATTCCCAGTACCAAAAAGAAAGAAAGCAAGAAAGAGAGAGAAAGGAAGGAAGTTATCATATTATAATTACAAAATATCCTTTTTGTATCTGCTTGTCTTAGTTACTTTTCTCTCCTTTTTGAGACCAAATACCTGACACCCAAAATGAAGGGGTGGAAAGTTTATTTAGCTCATAGTTTGTGGCTGTTTCAATCCATAACCGACTGACTCCAGGACAGGGTGTCATATGGCAGAGGGGCAACTTTTTGCAGTGGCAAAATATAACAAAAGCAACAAGAGAGGAGAAAGAAGAAAGAAGAAAGAAGAGAGAAGAGAAAAGAGAGAGAGATGAGAAATAAGAGAAGACTCTTACCATCCCTTATATTGTATGCAGGCTTCCCATCATAGCATAGGTGTAGCATTCACACACATAATCCCAACATTGGACCATGAATCAATCATAAATTCTAGATTCAGCCACCTCCCAAAATCCCACCTCCCTTATGACTGCACGAGGCTTTGTGGGAACATTCGGACACAAACTATAATTTTCTCCCTGAAGTTTATCTTATTTGGTATTAATACAACCAGTGCAGAACTATCTTGATCATTTGAATGATAAATCATTCTTATATTCTCTTACTATAACCTTGTATCTTTCAGTATCTCATACACAGAGTACATACCTGAAAAAACTGCTGTTATTTTGTCTGTTTAGACAACTTGACTGTAATGAAATTATTAGCTATAGTTTGGTTTAAATATGCCACACTGTTATTTGTTTTCTTTTTGCTTGGTATGTACTTTGCTTTTTGTTGTTGTTGTTGTTGTTGTTGTTTTGTGGCACCAGGGATCGAACTCACAACCTCATGCCTGCCAGGAAGGTGCTTAAGCCACTGAGCCAAACTCCCAGCCCTAGTTTTTTGAGACAGGGTCATGCTATGTAGTTCAGGCTGGCTGTACTTTGTTTTTGATGAATTCTTCTTCTATCTTTTTTTTTCTTAGTAATGTGATCATTGACTAAACCTATTTGAGGGGATCAGTGAATATGTGTGTGTGTGTGCCTGTGTACATGTGTGTATAAGTTGTTATGGTTTGCAAAATGTATCTTGAGGTGAATACAGTATGTTTTTAAACAATATTATGCTCTTCAGATTTAAGGTAAGAGCTTCATCACTGCACAACAGTATTTCTCCTCTTCTAACATTTCTTATTCTCTAGGGCCACTCTACATAAATATTTTATTTTTTTATTTGAAAGCAAAAAACAATAAAAACAATAGCACAAAATTTCAAAACAAGGTTGTAGGAGAGTAACCATGGTGAGTACATTGTATATTTTAGAACTAACAATTTTGATGTTATTTTTGCAGCCATTGATAAATACAATTTATACATAATTTTATGTTTTTGTTTTTGTTGTTTTGTGAAGACTAGGAATATTTTTTTTACATTGTTTGCATGTTAGTTTATCAGTCTGTATTAAGAATACATAAATACTGTAAATCAAACATTAAGACCAACTAGGTAAGTAATCAACCACTATATATACATCTACATATATATATATACAGTACATATATTGCATATATGTATATTATATATCATGCATAATTATGAATATATAATGTATATATGTACATTTTTTAAACTTCTCTTGACTTTTTGAAATTTTAGATGTTATAGAGTATGGAACATTTAGTGAAGCTAAAATGCATTACAACTCATTTTCTGAATACTTATTAAAAATAATGATAAATTAGTATATAAATTTGAAAAGTTTCACTTGAAGAAACATCCTATTTTTAAAAACATAATCTTGGATTGATTTTATCATCAAAGCTAGATGAAAATAATTTTCTTAAAGAACTTTAATTTCCTCTGCCTTACCACATTAGCTTGGTCAACATTCCAGTGTGCTTCTAATTTATGTAGCATACACAGTTCTTGATATGTTATTATTATATCTTATAAAGAATGTATTATGAGTTAAATATTATTTGAGGAGCAGTATAAGATTGTGATAAAATTATTTCAGTAATTACAATAAACCAAAACAGAAACAGCATACTATATTACAAAAGTAATACAGAAAAGTTGATTTTTAAATGTGCAAAGCAAATTGATTTATGAACAAACAGCACCTATCATTTTATTTCTAGTAATGCAAAATAATGATTCCAAAAGGAGCAAATGTATTCTATGTGAATTAAGAATTAAAAATTTGAGTATGTAAACAATAAATTTATAATAAGTTTAAAGAACATAAGATATATAGAAGAGTAGTTTATATCATTATGAGAACTTTAATATAGTTATAGAAAATCATATACTATGAAATGCTGTTACGATAATTAATGATTACATTTTTTAATAAAGATACTTAGGAAATTCTAATTATAAAAAAATCAATCAGTCAATAATTTGGTAAGATTGTTTTTCCTGGATAAAGAAATGTATCCTATATAATTCTTCAACACTTTAACTCAAAAGATAAAACATTATTTTTATAATAACTTCCTTGATAACTTGTAAAATATAGTTTTGAAAATTTCACTTAAAATTCAAATCTGAAGCTAGTTAATTTAAAAAATGTTACTTCTTAATAATCTGAAATTCATCACCTTATTTGATATGAAAACAGTTCTTTGATGATGATAATAATAATATACATTAAGAAGAAATTAGATGCTATTTGGAAAATCATTAAATTCATTTTCTTTAATTGCATCTCATCCTCTAAAAGTATAATTTTTTTCTAGTTGATTCTGGCATTCATCAAATACGTTATTTAGTGCTAGAATAAGAAATAAGAAACAGTTGTATTTCACAAGTGAGTACATCTGAGCAATAGTCACTGTGTACCTCTGTCTCATCCAAAAGTGACAATGCATTTTTTTCTCATTAGTCTTTTCTTGGAGCATGGAACACTGGTTTTATAAAATTGGGTATTTATTTCTAGCTGCTGAAAGGAAGTGACAATTTAGATCCTTTTTTTTTATATTGAATTCTAAAATAACCTCTTCAGTGCAGACATTCAGTTCTTCCCAAATCTTACTATTTTCCCTAAGTGAACACATGGCTTTATTGGCATACACTGTGTTCATTTAAAACAAAGGTGACATGTTGATGTCTTGAACATAGTAGGTATTCAGAACATGTTCACTGATATTAATGGTTTATTTTTTTAAAATCTATTCTCTGCCAGTATGATGAATTAAATTCAAAATATATTGCAGACTTAAATGAAAAGAAATATAAAGATAATGAATAAAGTGCACAAAATTTTACATGGGCATAGTTGGTCCGTTCAAGCTTGTATAACAAAATGTGACAAATTAAGCAATTTATAATAGAAACTTATTCCTCACAATTCCAAAATTCAAGTTTTACTGTCAAGTCACCAACAAGTTCTGTGTCTGCAAAGACTATTGTCTTTCATTCCACAATGGTGATTTGTTGCTGCATTTTCAAGAAGAGAATAACGGTGTTTCTTTACACCGTTTTAGTAAAAGAAGAATAAAATAGGAAAAGAGGCTCTCTCTGAAACCTTTTTATGAGCATTAGTCATTCCTTAAAAGAACCACTTCCTCTTACCTTTACAATGGGACTTAAGTTTTAACATGAGTTTTGGAGGGGACAAAATGGGATATAAATACATTTAGATTCATTTGTTGAGCATGGTGTGAAAACAACTGTCAACATTAGAATTATTTATGCCATCATATGTAGTATTATTTCTAATAAACTAAAAAAGTCTGGAGAATTATAAGGGATCTTTAATGTGACTAATTATGGAGAGAATCTTCATTTGATCTCAGGTTTAAAAACTGCATATCAAAAATCTAAACACTAGAGCAGAAACACTTAATTTTCTGGAAGACAAAAATAGGTAAAACTTTTGAAGACATAGGTATAGGCAAAGACATTTGGAACAAAATCTAGTTACACAAGAAATAATACCAAGAATCAACAAATAGGATTGGTTCAAATGAAAAAGCTTTTACATAGCAAAAGAAATCACCAACAGAATGAAGAAACAGCCTGAAGAATGGGCAAATAATTCTGTCAGTTACTCCTCAAAGGACTAATATCTAGGATATGTGCAGGATTTTAAAAAATTAGACCTCTCAAATTTAAAGAACAAATTGATAAATGGGCATCTGAAATCCCAATTAAAACAACACTGAGATTTCATCTCACTCCAGAAAACATGGCCACCATAAGAAATCAGCCACTAACAAATCCTGACAAGTTGTGGTTAGAAAGGAAGCCTCCTTTTTGTCAATGGGAATGTCAACTGATAGCAATCATTATGAAAAACAATATGGAGATTCCTCAAAAACTAAAATTAGAAATTCCATTTGACCCAAGTATTCTTTTTCTAGGTATCTTCCCAAAAGAGTTAAAGACATGGTACCACAGTGATATATGTATACTAATGGTTATTACTTCACAATTCATAATAGTAAAATCTTGGACATAACCTGTATGTATATCAACGGATGAATAGCTAAAAATCTATTATTTATGCACAGATGAATACTACCCTGCCATAAGGAAGAATAAAATTGAATCATTTGTAGGAAAATAGATGCACCATAAGACCATAATATTAAGTGAAGTAACTCAGACACACAAATGTAAATATCACCTGGTTATCCTTATATAAAAAAACTTAATATGGTAAATATATAAAGTATAAATTAAAAGACAGATAATAGGAAAAAAGAGAGAGAGAAAAGTATTGTAATCCAGCATGGGCAACGTATCTAAAAGTTGCTTTGCATGTTTTATATATTCTTTGGCTTATTATTCTAGGTTTAGTTTTTAATGTGTATATATAACAATATGTGATACTTAACTTTATAAGGTCTTGAAAGATAAGTTGATCTGATACTGATAAAACAAAAGAGGAAAGATAGGTGAAATAATTAAAATGTGTGATGTACATGTACCAATTCCCTATGATGATTGTAATCATTATGTACTGCAGATATACACTAATAAAACTAAAAGAAAGCCTACATATTCCAAAATTAAAATTTTAGACCTAACAGCTGCTAATTTTATGATTATGATGTGCAATTTAATCTCATTTTCCTCACTTACAAAATACTTGTTGACTATCAAATAAGGTTGTAAAACAAATATGTTTATGAATGCCTATGTGATAATGTTTGGAACTTACTAAGAACAAAAACATACTTAATTTTATTTCACAAGTGATGAAAATAGTATATAGTATAATATACATTCAAATGATGCATTAGGGAAAATAATCTTAATGTAATGATATTAAACTCATAAACAGAAAATTATAAATTAGGAATTTTAACAGATGTTTATATATTTAACATCAGAATTGATAAAACTCATAAAAGTGTGCTATGTATTTCTATGCATTGACTTCATGTATATATTATTCTGTTTAAAATATACAACCATTGTATGTATATATTTAAAATCTTGACTGAGATTCAGTATTTGGAATTGTCGACATGCAGGATAATGTATAAGCATTTAACACGGAATAGAAGAAAGGTAAAGAAGGAAACTAGAAAGAAAGAAGGAAAGAAATGAAATAATGAGTCAAAATGAAAGCACCATCTAATTTTGGTTTTTAACTTAGCCCTCCAATCAAACTTTTGCTGCAATATTCTTTCCACTGTAATACACTTGTTCATGTGTAAGACAAAAATGCCTTACATTTTAGGTTTATTTTCTCTCATATTAACCTGGTCACTCCAGCTTTCCTACGATTGTTTCCGTTTAGCATCTAAAATATGTCTCCTGCAGAATGTATGTAGTAGCATTGTGTTTGTTTTTATCCAGAATGAAAATCTCCCTTTTATAGTTATACTGTTCATTTCATTCAAAGTTTATTGTTATTATTGATGTAGTTGTATTTGACTTCTATAATAATTTTATAACAATTATTTTGTATAATTATATACCAATTTAAAAAACTTACACACAAAGAAAAAATGTAATTTTTAAAAATTTATTATCTAAACCATATGTGCTTTTCAATTGTGGATTCAATTATCACATGATACCATTTTCTCATTCCAACACAATTTTGCATTTATCATCGTTTTTTGCTTTCTTATTGTCAAATATACCGTACCTCTATTCCAGTTCCAGCAATGGAAATATATACAAAATATTTTAAATGAGGGAAGAAGAAAATTTATGTACTTATTCTTTTTTTAATTACATAATTAGCTTTACTTTTTCACTGTTTAGTGTGGTTTTTAATATTCCTCTGTTTATTGATTTCAGCCTGAAGAATCTCCTTTGTTTCTTTTAAGGACTACCTGGGGTTTGCAAATACTGCTCTTCTCACTTTATTCGTTCAGTCAGTAACTTGGTTTCACTGTTTTAATTGATTCTTTTTCCTTTACCATGTAAAGTCTGGGATGTTGACCTTCTGTAAACACAGCCCTAAGCATGCATAGAGTTCCCTGCTAGTTAATGGTTTTGACTGAACTACATTTCACATGCTCCTTACCAATCATAGTTGAGCTGTCTGCTTCTGTTGGCAATACACTTAGGTAAGCACCACTAATTGTTATATGATTGCATCACTGTTTTTAAAAATACCCTGGGGCATAAATTATTACACTGATTGGACATTACTTGGGCCACTTTCAGAGGTTCTATTTGAAGCCAGTCAGTGAAAGCTTTTTTCTGAACACAGGAGTTATCTTCTCAACTATCTCTTTACCTTGCTGCCTCTGGTAAACTGCAAAGTAGTGTGTAGTGGTTTCTAGCTAGGCTAGCATTAAAACTTCCACAAACTGTGCTCAAGATAAAATCAATTTACTCAGTGAAAATTTGGATGCTCTCTGATCTCATGGTCTTAATCTTGCTCTGGGAAAAATCTTTGAGAGTCTGCTCTCTGAAGCTATAGTTGGGGTTATTTTTCTGTGAATCTTAATAAGCCTGGGATATGAGGTAGTGGCTGGAAAGAGATAATAGGCTTTGGTCTTCTCAGCTTTGCTCTCTTGAGTTTGTGTAAAGATAATTGGAGATGCATTCTCTGTCACCTTGGGTCAAGACCCAGTTGTTTTCCTTTGAGCCAGGGTAGAAGAGGAAGCTCCTATTCTGTGAGGTGTATTAGTGAGTTTGATGTTGGTAGGAATGAGCATGGGGGTGAAGAAAAATTCTGCTGATATCCACATTTTGGTGAACTATTTTAGCCCTAAACGGAGAGCTGAGAGAGAGCCTTCATTTCCTGGCCACAGCACTCTACAATGGATGTTTCCTCAAGCTGAACAGGAGTGAGGAGGTTTGAGATGATAGGATATGGCTTCAGGGTTTCCTTGTTTTTACCAAGGCACAGATAATCTTCTTGAATAAATATTTCTTCATTTACTTTATGCTTTTAGGATAATTTACCAGTGATTTTATAGATACATTTGTTGTTTGTTCTGCTTGGAAATACTTCTATGGAATTCCCGATAGCACGCAGAATCTGTTAGTGTATTTAAATAGCACCAGTCACTATACAGAAATATGAGACAAAAATTCCAGTTAAAAGTGTGGACAACTTCATAACACTCATTTCAATAAAGTTGGTTAAGTAAATGAATATCCCACTACCTTGGGATAAAAAAGGTGCATTATCTTCATAAGCAACAGCATCTTTCTAAAAGTGACTTTGTAACTCAATATAATATCTTCATATCTTCTATTAAAGTTTTATACTTTCAGTTTTGCTTTATTTACCCTGCGTACAGCATTTAAAATTCTCATTGTCATAGTTACTGATGTTAAAGCATAGGAAAGAATCAAAACTGGATCTAAGATAAAAAAATATATTATACTCAAAATAACAGTTACAGCCATAAAGGATAATTATACATATAAACTTTCCTCAAATACTGTATTCTTTTTATTTCCTGAAAAGATGTTAATGATAGAACTATAACATGCCCTTCAAAAGTTGTAGGTTTTAAATAACTGCATTGCTTTTTAATGATTCAGGTTTGGAAAGCAGAAATGGTGTGGTATTTTCAAATATTGTATATTTTAGAAAGTGATGAGGATATATTGCATGGTAATGACAATCTTATTTATCCAAATAGAAATTACATTTCTTTCTCATGAATGTGTGAAGATAAATTCTGATTGATATTTTGGTAACAATAGCGTTTATCTTTGGACAATATGGTATGCAATTGACATCTCATGAAACAAAAATAAAATACAGTACGTAAACAGCATTTTAAAAGCTAGATTCCTATATTTCCCTCTGCACAGTAGCAAATGGTAGTCCATTCTGTAAGGTCATTTTGAACTAAATGAAAAGGTAATAGCTGACCTGATATGGGATTTTATGTTACTCTTAACAGTATGATGCCACCCATTATATTGCAATAGGTGCATCAGTTAAAAGGTTTTAAATTGCTTTCTTTCTTTTTTTGTCAAGAGAGCAAGTGCATACAGAATAAAAATGTTTTTTTAAAAAAAAACAGCTTGAATATTTTTTTCATAACCAATTTCATAGCAGTAAGCCATATCACAACACTTTGCAGCTGAAATCTACCCACTCAATTTCTTTGATTTAAATTTCATATATTAAATAGGAAAACTGAATTTATCAGAGTTTCACCACATTGGGGTTTATTGATATCTTGATGATTAGATAGATACAAGATAAATGATAGATTGCTACATTGTAGATAATGATATTAATATAGGTTAGGTATAAATGCAGATATAAATACTGTTATGGATATAAATGCAAGTGATATTTATAAGCAAATATAGGACACTTGAAAAGATAACTTCTTTTTTCACAGCATTTCACTCTGTGTCCTCTTATGCTTAGTATTATTTGTTTTAAATAAATATTGTCTCATTGATATGTTAAGGGGAACCTAGTAAGTTGAGCAATTTAACATGCTCATTATTTATAGTTAAAACTTATTACTCTAAGAAAGAAAAAAATAATTGTTTTAGATTTCCAAATTATCTAGAAGTTACATTGGCTTCTTCACTTCAATACTGCTCATTTTAGATCTTGTCCTGTCTGTGAATTTATTCTTATATGTGCAATTATCTGCTTACTCTCAGCCCCTTGGGTCACTAGCAATACAAAGTTTGAATGCTTAATTTAATTCAAGGGGATACACACACACACACACACACACACACACACACACACATATATATATATATATGTATATATATATATATATATCTGTAAAACTTTGTCCACATCTCATTGAAGAATATGTACCACTCTCCTAATTGTACCACAAATCTCAAATTGACTTCCCTCTATTTCTTACTCATCCACACACATACAAAAATCAATCACTAATTCTTTGATTTAACTTTAGAACTATTCTCATAACCTTTGATCATCTAGAATGCCAAGGTACTAATGAAATTACCATCTTCCCCCAATTAACTGCTGCACTATGTGGTCAATATACCTGTCCTGTCTTACTTGTGTTGCAAAATTCCATTTTATTCACCACAAAATATTAAGCTAACATTTAAAATACAATTAAAATAAGAGAAGGTTCCAATACAAAAAGGTTCACAATGACATCGCCATTTGACTAAAATGTTTTGCATTTTTTTTGCTTTAGACTTCAGAGTTTCAAATTTCCCACTAACAGTTATGTTTTCTTTTCTTCTTTTCCTTGGAAATTTGTTCCTCATCATTACCACTCACACGTGCTTTCCCAGCAAGCCTTTTTGAACTCCATCTTATGTTAATAGTCCCTGTTAGGTTTGTAATTTAATGACAAAATTGGAATATGATTCCTCGTTTAAAATATGTCTTTTTGATGAAACTCCCAGCAAAGAGAGACCTTGAACTCCAGAAAAAAACTCCTTTCTATTGATCACTTTATGCCAAGCAACTGAGCTGACTATACATATAGCAGTGGAAAAACACTCAGTAGTGCTTGTGGAGTAAAAGTCAATGCACTGCATATGAAAGGAGGTAACAAATGATATAATATAAACAAACATTATGAAAGTGTTACAGTGTATATGTAAAGTTTCTTCAGCACTGCCCAATTTTAACTGTTACTGTTTAAAAACAATTTTTACACTCAATCCTATTAACTTTTTTAAGATCCTATTTACTTTTACGAGTATACTGATGTTGAATACTAGTAACAGGGAAAACAAGCCTCTACTGATTTCATAAGATACAGTTGAATTGCTATTAGAAACAATAAAGTAAATAATGTCCCTTCTCATCAGTACCATGCTCAATGTTATTCAATTGTAAGAACTTCTAGTGGTTCCAGAATAAACAAGTGTAAGCATTGTTGAAAGTTTAATCTGAAATTCAAAGCAATTCAGTGGGAATTTTATTCAACACCTAGGTGGCAAAACCCTGTGACTGTGTGGAGGTACAAAAGTGATAAAGCACTTATTTTGATGACTCTCGATGTGTCTATGAACTCCTTTGTTTACACCTGCAGTATTTCCTACAGTGGCTCTTTCTTTATGAGAGCCTGATTCTCTAAACTCCTGACAATATCCGTATACTTGACAGCCATGTTAGGCCCTTTTTATTATGGCATAACATAGAGGCTACAAAATGAAGGAAAATTCCTTTTAGATAGAGGAATACCGGAGCAGGATTTGATTTATGAGTCTAGTTTTCTCAATTTAAAAAGTGAATAATTAGTACTACTTACCTGAGAACCATATTTTGCAATATAATACAACTTTTTTAATTATCTTGCTATCCATTCAGCCACAGAAGAGTCTCTGATTGTTCAATTATAACAAACTTCTTAAGTTTGCCTAATATTTATAAGTTTAGAAAGAAGTAGCACAGTATTTTGCAGTGGCTGATTCTACTGCAAATCCTCCTGATTTGCATCAAACCTGAAGTAGTGTGGACACTGGAGTTGTAAAAAGATTATATGTGACCTCATAAGTAAAAGAAAAGGAGGATATTTTTATTTTTGAAAGCATAATGCCCATCTACTATTTATGTTTTACTTTTATTTTAGAAAACTCAGAAGCTTGCTTCAGAAACAGCATTGGCCTAAATCACTGACTCCCAGTTCCCTATTATACTATCTGGTGACTGTCTTTGATTAAACAGATTTCAGTTTTGTAGTTGAAGCATAATTTTATATTTCTTAGTTATAGAAAAGTAACTATCTTCCTCTCTAGTTTTATGAAATTACCTGTACAGTATATATCTGATCCTTTTCATGTTCTCCATAGCATCTGTATTATCTTTATAATATTTACTCTATTAGTCCCAGAGATACATGATCCAAGATTATTCTTCTGTTTTTTAAATGTTCACATGCTAACCCCTCTAGTTTATGAAGCAGAATGAATCATTCCAGTATAATACGATGTACTTTGAATGCATAAATTAACTAAATGTTTCACAAGAAGTTTTTGAGTGAAGTACAAACTCTATCCCTATTTTACAAAGGAACAAATTGAGATTCAGATATTAAGCAACTTGTCCAATGTCATCCAGTTAGTAAGTGATAATGGGTTAAATTCAAGTCTATTTAATTCTAGTGACAAAAATCTGAATCATTATACCATAAGTACATTATCACTGTTCCTTGAACAATTGCTTGTATAGAGAGAACAGAGGTCTTGAATGATTTAAACAATTACATTTGTACAGTTACAATAGATATATGTTCAACTAAAATGCTGTTGAAGTAAATTATTACTCTTAAACACTATTATATTAAGAAAGAAACCTACTCAAGTGATAAATGCCAACCAAAAAGAAAATGCAAATTAAAAGAGACTTGACTGAAACATTTCTTCTGCCTTAACCCCAAGTGCTCTTATCTTAACTTTATATACCATTTATTTGCCTTTATGCAACACATTTTTCCAGCTGATATATTATTTTTCACTACTTAGTCTCTGAACATGCTTGAATTCTCATAGAAATTCCATCAGTCAGCATCTCTCTTCTCATTATCCTCATTTAAAAATTTATTCCCAATTCAGATTCACATTCAGAGATAAAATGATGATTAAACATATTAGTGTAATGATGGGTGGTACCAGTATTCTGAATGATTTTAATGTCTAACAACATATATATTATTTGAAATAAATGATTATAAATTAAAGAAATTTTATGAAGTAGATGGTCTTAAATGTGTAAATTATGGAATTTCAAACACTGGCAATTAAAAAACCAGATGGAATTTTGATTACACCTTGAGCCCACCTCTTACTCACTGTCACTCATTCATCCAGATCTACTGCTTGTTTCACCATTAGGATAAGCTCTTATGGTCAGTTCCATGGAAGACTTCTGGTTTTTTTTTTTTTCCATTACTTTTCAAGGATGGTATATAGTAAAGAGCACTGAAATATAGATGGAGTTTTGCTTTCCAGAGATGAGGTAGGATTGTTAACTGCTCATTCTGATAATGATTTAAAAAGTTCTCGATTTGATAATTGATTAGCTTGAACATATTATCTTGAGGTTTCATAAACTTAGGATTCTTATTCATGACTCAAACTCAGTGTGTGTGCTGAATCCATGGTAACACAGTTGCAACATATGTTGCAATTGGATTGTAGTGAGAAATGGGGCATGAGAAGACTTATCCAATTATGAAGTTCATGCTTCTTGTTGTCCATTAATAATACACCCATTTTAGCTTATATGGTCATCTAATATTTTCTGCCAGCAACCATAAACCAATGGAAAAATAGTATAAATGTCACTGACTTCATCAATTTTATACCACCCTACTTACAAATTGATACTATGATAATCACAAAGCAAGCCTAGGAGGACAGCAGTTTCTGTAGCATTCATCTCTGTGTTTCTTTTCTGTATATTTAAAACTCTAACATGAACAGTTCGATTTTTTAAAAAATTGTTACTTTTTTAAAGAATATAATAAGAAATGGTGAATATTTAATCATGATTTTGCATCTAAATAAAATATTATCAAAATCGAAAGGAAGTGTTGCTATTATACAACTTGTTTCTTTTCATGTTTTGAGACAGAAGATTTTCAACTAAGTATAATGTTTATTCATGATTTTAAAATGATTTTTTATATTTGTTAGTGTATCTTGATAATGCTTATGGGTACCATAAAGTAGAAATATAAATGTAGTAGAGAGGACAAATTAATCCACACTAATTCTTCGTATCACTATTTAAGTGAAAAAGAAGATAGAGACAAAAGTAAAAATATTCTCATTTCCACATTCCAAATGTCCTCATAAATTTAGTGGACTCGGGGCCAGGGATTTAGCTCAGCAGCACAAGTGCTTATGTGGCAAACACGAGGTCGTGAGTTTGATCCCTGGTTCAAAAAAAAAAAAAATTAGTGGAGTCACATGGGAAGATATACTGAAAGTATCAGTATCTACCTTTGAATATCCATGGTCTGGATGGCATTATATAAAGTTTATAATCAAGAGAATGTGGTAGAATCTCATTCCATTCCAAGGTTTGGTATAATTGTGTATTAAAAGTTAATTAAGTGAGTAAAATATTGCTGTTTTTCTTCTGCCAAATATGTAACAGTTTTTGCAAACACTAGTGGAATACTGAGGCCCCTTGGAATACTAGTGGAATATTAAGGCTCTCAACATTGGTTGCCACATAACATTCAGATCATAACCCAATCGTTTTCCTCTGGAACACATTATCACCTGGAAAAACCTTTAACGATTTCATTATACAGCATGACCTGTGGCTAGTGGCCTAGATGGCTGAATTTGGCTGGCATCACAGTGTGGACACATATTACAACTTCATATTTCTTTTTTATTTCTAATATTTTGGTTTTATTTTTTTCTGTATATCTTTTAAACCTCCTTTAGTCCTCCCATGCCTTATAAAGGCATTCAGGATGCTCATTCTTCTTGCATGGCACTTTAGCTATAATGAAATTATCCTTGTGTTGAGTCAGTGTGGTTTTTTGGGGCATGTCTTGCTGAAGGTCAAAGAAAATAAAATGATGAGAAAATTGGAGCTAAAATCAATATCTGTTTTACAAGTCTGTGTGTTTAACAGGTCATGGTGTTTATTAACACAATAGTGTCAGCAAGAAAGCTAAAGTTTGGAGTATATATTCAATCATTCATTTGTTATTTCTTTCACGAATTTATTGAAAAGATTCTGAGATATGACGGAAGATCAAGAAATAGATAACATAGATAAATGTATCTGCCTTCTTATGCCAAAAAAAAACCCTTGAAGCAGCAAAGCTAAAAATATCATTTCTGTCAGATCCTTTAAATTTGTGTTGAAGATTTAACTTTTACCTGTAAACATTTAGAGTGCTCTAAACAGTCTTAAGAAAAACTATGTGGGCATGTTTATTTTTTAAAATGTCATTTTCTCTGCATTGTCAAAAATGGATACTTCTCTTGAAGCTGTAACAGAAAATCAGTTCAAAATTCACAGTATTTGAAACACAGGCATAAAGCAAAGATTATAAAAAGGGTAACAAAGCTATGCAGAAGTAGAAAAAAGTAATATTAATATATTTTAAACTCAGAGGAGAGATTCATAATAGCAGTTAAGAATGATTTCTACATCTGAAACAGTAGTATGAAAAACCAGTAGGATGTTTTCAATTCTTCTGGGAAAATGCCCAGAAGAGGGATAGCTGGGTTGAATGGGATCTCTAATCCTAACTTCTTAAGGAATCTCCACACTGACTTCCACAGTGGCTGCACCAGTCTACACTCCCACCAACAGTAGAGAAGAGTTCCTTTTTCCCCACAGCCCCTCCAGCATTTGTTGTTGGTTGATTTTTTAAACTTGGCCATTCTTTCTGGGGTGAGATGGAATCTCAGTGTTGTTTTAATTTGCATTTCACGAACGACCATTGATGTTGAACATTTTTTCATATATTTCTTTGCCATTTGTATTTCTTTCTCTGAGAAGTGTGTATTCATCTCAGATGCCCATTTTTGGATTGGGTCCTTGAATTTTAGGGGCCTGATTTCTTTTAATTCTTTATATGTTTTAGATAGAAGTCCTTTGTCTGATGGACAATTAACTAAGATATTTTCCCAGTTGGTGGGTTTTCTTTTCACTCTGCTGGAGATTTCCTTTGACATGCAAAAACTTTTCAGTAGGATGAGATCCCAGGTGTTGATTCTGGGAAGTGTTTCCTGTGCAATCTGATTCTTGTTCATGAACTCTCTGCCTACTCCTATGTCATCAAGATTTTTACCTACTCTGTCTTCTAGTAAGTTTAGTGTCTCTGTTTTGATATTTAGATCTTTGATCCAATTTGACTTTATTTTAGTGCATGGTGATAGGCATGGATCTAGTTTTAGTTTACGGCATATAGAAAGTCAGTTTTTCCAGCACCATTTATTAAAGAGGCTGTCTTTCTTCCAATGTACATGTTTGGCCCCTTTGTCAAAGATGAGGTTGCTAAGTGTGTTTGTAGTTGTGTCTATATCTTCTAATCTATTCCATTGATCTTCAGGTCTGTTTTGATTCCAGTACCATGCTGATTTTATCACAGTAGCTTTGTAGTATAGTTTCAAGTCAGGGATTGTGATGCCTCCTGCCTTCCCTTTGTTGCCCAGAATTGCCTTTGCTATTCTAGGTCTTTTCTGGTTCCAGATG